>NC_069461.1:3350788-3535774 GCF_026875155.1 Cherax quadricarinatus | reverse complement strand
CCAAACCAACACTTCTTTGCATTTTTATCAGCGGCAAAACTGTACCTGGCTCGTCCAGAGCCCCAAAATGTCCCCAGCTGTCCCCACCCAGGCACCAACTGTGACCCAGATGTCTCCTCCCAGAGCGCCAACTATGATACAGATGTCTCATCCAACAGCACCAGAAGCTGTCCTGGTCCATGAGAGCTGCTAGTGCTGTGGGATGTCACAGCATTCTTGACTGGTGGTGAACACGTGACATGGAACCTTAATGACCCTCGAGTAGTAGACAAGATTCAAACCCAATTAACCAGGTCAAACTGGAAGACAGTCTAAGGCTGAATTCTATATTATTTTTGGGGTCGAGCTGAACCTTACTGACTCGCGGTGTTAAGTTAGAGGTCGTGCGCGCGACTCCTGGTCCTTATTAATGATAATTCCCAGAAAACACAAATATTCTAGTGAACAACATATTCCAGGGAAGAGAGAGAGTCCAGTGAACAAAAGATTCCCAGGAACAGCAGAGATATTCCTGTGAACAGATTCCCAGGAATAGCAGAGATATTCCTGTGAACAGATTTTCAGGAACAGCAGAGATTCCAGGGAATAGCAAATTCCCAGGAACAGTAGATAGAGCCCAGGGATCAGCAGAGATTCCAGGGAACAGCAGATATTCCAAGAAACAGCAGATTCCAGGGAACAGCAGAGATATTCCGGGAAACAGCAGGGAGAATCCAAGGAACATAGATTAAGTATTTGGAACATCACAGGAAATCACACCCCCTTTCACTTTCTCTCTCTCTCTTCCCAACACTATCAACGCTATACTGGTTCTTATCTTCCATTAACAGCCACAGACATTTTTCCAACCATTAACTCTCTGGATATCTCACCCTTACCCTCTAAATTGTGAGGTTAATGGGACGAAGTTATCAAATTACCTCCTTCAATATTCCATTTACACAAGTGATGGTGAGCTGTACTGGCATTTAGTTACGTTATATAAGGTAGAGACATGTGGAGGGCGGACCATGTTGGTGGACCACGGAAAGGATAGACCATGAGGTGAAGCATGAGATGAGTGGACCATGATTTAAAAAACATACACGAACACACACTAAGACATGCAGGAGTGATCAAGGTCTCTGGATCAAAACATTTTCTGGTGTTTACTCACTTTTTTTTTAAACCATTTGTTGATATCCATTACCAAGGTTTAAACCGTGGACCATGATGTCTGAGGGCCAGTAAGTGGACCAAGAGGTAACACGGACCCATTTTCCTTTCGAATTCCTCTCTGCTTACCGCTCTTAGAAAACACTAGTCTGAGAGCGAATTCCTCTCCTCCTCCTCCTCCTCCTCCTCTTTCTACGACAGCTGGGAAGACTCAGGAAGAAACCTCCATTACCTCTTTTTAAGCACAAAATGGCCAATATCCGAGGATCTTATAATCGGCTTTCCAGTAGACATCTTTGACAGGTGGGCGTCACACACACAGGCGTTAAAGATGGCAACAATTGACAGGTTAATCTCTCTCACTCTCTCTCTCTCTCTCTCTCTCTCTCTCTCTCTCTCTCTAAGGGAACAAAGATAAAATCTTTGATGCTCAGACTAAATAAAACAATTTTCACAATAATGCTTATCTCCCCTGACACAAAATGCCAACCATATTAAGTTTAGGTTCGAACCTGCACACTCCGTATTAAAGTACACAGTACTTTCGCCACTCTGCCAGATGCCAGATAAGTATGGGACGCCTAGCCGAAGCTAGACGGTCACTCCATACCCCGGGACACCAGGCTAGTGATAAGTTATTCTTAATCTGCACAGCAGTGTACAACGATAATAATTGAATGCTTAACATTCGAAAAGGGCGACTTTTTAACATTATCTCTCAGTCCACAGCGATTTCCAAGACCACAAGTGCATGCCCCGTTTGCGATTTGATATGCTCGGGCGAATAGTAAACATGTCAATTAGCAAGAACTCTTTAAATTTAAGTCATTTCTAAAATTTTCTCTTACACTTTAAGATGTAGTTTTTCATTAATGTTAATGTAAAAAAAAATTATTTTGCACTCTCAAAGATCTATAAATACCCTACCTATTATGACAAGAAAAATTATTTAGCCCACCCACTACTATTGTTTAGATTTGTTTCAGTAATCTGTTAATGACTAACAAACACAGTGAAATATATTTTTTCGTTAAATTCGAAATGATTTGGCGAATTTGCATACACAATTTTCGCTTGTCCTATATGGCAAGATGTCGTTGCTAATAAGCCAATGATCGCAAGTTTCTACGGCAGCTATTCGCCGATTATATTATGATTATATATTATATATATATGTCGTGCCGAATATGTAAAAACTGGTCAATTAGCAAGAACTCATTTCAAATAAGTCCTTTCTAAAATTTTCTCTTATACGTTTAAAGATTATTTTTTTCATTAATGTTAATGTAAAAAAAATTTTAATTTTGCACCAAAAGAATCTAGAAAACATACCTAACCTTATTATACAAAAACAATTTATTTTAGCCTAACCCAACTATATATATTTTAGATTTGTTTACAGTAATTTAATACTAAACAAACACTGTAAAATATATTTTTTTCGTTAGGTTCAGAATGATTTGGGCGAAATTATTGCATACACAAATTTTCGCTTGTCCTATATGGCAAGATGAGCGTTGCTATTTAAGCCAAGATCGCAAGTTCTGCCTATTCGGCACGACATATATATATATATATATATATATATATATATATATATATATTATATATATATATATTATATATATATATATGTCGTGCCGAATATGTAAAACTGGTCAATTAGCCAAAACTCATTTAAAATTAAGTCCTTTCTAAAATTTTCTCTTATACGTTTAAAGATATATTTTTTTCATTAATGTTAATGTAAAAAATTTTAATTTTGCACCAAAAGAATCTTAGAAAACTTACCTAACCTTATTATAAAAACATGCAATTTATTTTAGCTAACCCAACTAAATAATTTTAAATACGTTTACAATATTTAGTACTAAACAGGCACAATCAAACATATTTTTTTCGTTAGGTTCAGAATGATTTTGGCGAAATTATTGCATACATAAATTTTGCTTGTCCTATATGGCAAGATGAGCGTTGGCTATTTAAGCCAAGATGACAAGTTCTGCCTATTCGGCACGACATATATAATTATATATTATATATATATATATATATATATTATATATATATATATATATATATATATATATATATATTTCATGCACTGGTCAGGGAGGTATACCATCTTTTAGGAGTGAGAGAGCAGATGTAAGTGTGGGGGAGGTACGTGAGGCATTACGTAAAATGAAAGGGGGTAAAGCAGCTGGAACTGATGGGATCATGACAGAAATGTTAAAAGCAGGGGGGGGATATAGTGTTGGAGTGGTTGGTACTTTTGTTTAATAAATGTATGAAAGAGGGGAAGGTACCTAGGGATTGGCGGAGAGCACGTATAGTCCTTTATATAAAGGGAAAGGGGACAAAAGAGACTGTAAAAATTATAGAGGAATAAGTATACTGAGTATACCAGGAAAAGTGTACGGTAGGGTTATAATTGAAAGAATTAGAGGTAAGACAGAATGCAGGATTGCGGATGAGCAAGGAGGTTTCAGAGTGGGTCGGGGATGTGTAGATCAAGTGTTTACATTCAAGCATGTATGTGAACAGTATTTAGATAAAGGTAGGGAAGTTTTTATTGCATTTATGGATTTAGAAAAGGCATATGATAGAGCGGATAGAGGAGCAATGTGGCAGATGTTGCAAGTATATGGAATAGGTGGTAAGTTATTAAATGCTGTAAAGAGTTTTTATGAGGATAGTGAGGCTCAGGTTAGGGTGTGTAGAAGAGAGGGAGACTACTTCGCGGTAAAAGTAGGTCTTAGACAGGGATGTGTAATGTCACCATGGTTGTTTAATATATTTATAGATGGGGTTGTAAAGGAAGTAAATGCTAGGGTGTTCGGGAGAGGGGTGGGATTAAATTTTGGGGAATCAAATTCAAAATGGAATTGACACAGTTGCTTTTTGCTGTGATACTGTGCTTATGGGAGATTCTAAAGAAAAATTGCAAAGGTTAGTGGATGAGTTTGGGAATGTGTGTAAAGGTAGAAAGTTGAAAGTGAACATAGAAAAGAGTAAGGTGATGAGGGTGTCAAATGATTTAGATAAAGAAAAAATTGGATATCAAATTGGGGAGGAGGAGTATGGAAGAAGTGAATGTTTTCAGATTCTTGGGAGTTGACGTGTCGGCGATGATTTATGAAGGATGAGGTTAATCATAGAATTGATGAGGGAAAAAAGGTGAGTGGTGCGTTGAAGTATATGTGGAGTCAAAAAACGTTATCTTGGAGGCAAAGAAGGGAATGTATGAAAGTATAGTAGTACCAACACTCTTATATGGGTGTGAAGCTTGGGTGGTAAATGCAGCAGCGAGGAGACGGTTGGAGTCGTGGAGATGTCCTGTTTAAGGGCAATGTGTGATGTAAATATTATGCAGAAAATTCGGAGTGTGGAAATTAGGAAAAGTGTGGAGTTAATAAAAGTATTAAGTCAGAGGGCAGAAGGGGTTGTTGAGGTGGTTTGGTCATTTAGAGAGAATGGATCAAAGTAGAATGACATGGAAAGCATATAAATCTATAGGGAAGGAAGGCGGGGTAGGGGTCGTCCTCGAAAGGGTTGGAGAGAGGGGGTAAAGGAGGTTTTGTGGGCAAGGGGCTTGGACTTCCAGCAAGCCTGTGTGAGCGTGTTAGGAGTGAATGGAGACGAATGGTACTTGGGACCTGACGATCTGTTGGAGTGTGAGCAGGGTAATATTTAGTGAAGGGATCAGGGAAACCGGTTTATTTTCATATAGTCGACTTGAGTCCTGGAAATGGGAAGTACAATGCCTGCACTTTAAAGGAGGGGTTTGGATATTGCAGTTTGGAGGGATAGTGTGTATCTTTATATGTGTATTGCTTCTAAACTGTTGTATCTGAGCACCTCTCAAAAACAGTGATAATGTGCGTAGTGTGGTGAAAGTGTTGAATGATGATGAAAGTATTTTCATTTTTGGGATTTTCTTTCTTTTTTGGTCACCCTGCCTCGGTGGGAGACGGCCGACTTGTTGAAAAAAAAATATATATAATATATATATATATATATATATAAATAATATATATATATATATGATCGTCCATAGGTTAAAACTACGTCAAAATTTCCATATATGTTAAATATATATTTATTTATTAATGTAAAAATTAATATGTTGTCCACAAGCACCTAGAAAACTCCTAAATTTTTTAACAACGCAATTTAAATTAGCCTATCAACTTCATTTTAGATAAGTTTACAATAATTAATAATTAAACAAACACATTGAAATAATTTTTTCGTTACGTTCAAATGTATTCGAATATTACATGATACACAAATTTTTTCTTGCCTATTCGCAAGAAGAGTTGCTAATTTAAGCCAAAACGACACTTAACATGTAAAATTTTCGAACAGTAAGCAGTTAAGCATATATGGAAGACCTGAAAAAATCGAACTGATACAAGAAGAAGAAAGAAAGGTAAAAGGAAAACAAACACATACAAATAAAATAGAACAGTAACACGATAAATGAATGAAAATTATGTGGAAGATGGTGAAAAAGATCTTGTAAAGTTGAAGAAGAGGAAGAAGAGAAGATGGAAAGACAGAAAAGGAGAAACAGAGAGATGAAAAGAAAATAGGAATAATAAAAGAAAATGTAAAGGATCAGGGAAAGGAGTGAGGAGGAAGAAATGGTAAGAAAAAAAATAGAAAAAGATAAGGAGAGAAAGGAGGGGAAGGAAGCAAAAGTTAAGAAAAAGGAGATAGAATAAAATAAGGAAGAGGTAAACAACTGGATTATATTTTAGAACATGCAGCCTTAGCGGCCAGTGCAACGTGCATCCTATATCCATCCTGTGGAGGGTAGTGAAGAACATATCCATCCTGTGGAGGGTAGTGAAGACATATCATCTAGGGAGGTAGTGAAGAACATATCCATCCTGTGGAGGTTGAAAACATATCCATCTGTGAGTATTGAAGAACATACCATTCTCTGGACGAGTGAAGAACATATCCATCCTGTGGACGGTAGTGAAGAACATATCCATCCTGTGGAGGGTAGTGAAGAACATATCCATCCTGTGGAGGGTAGTGAAGAACATATCCATTCTGTGGACGGTAGTGAAGAACATATCCATCCTGTGGACGGTAGTGAAGAACATATCCATCCTGTGGAGGGTAGTGAAGAAATATCCATTCTGTGGACGGTAGTGAAGACATATCCATCTGTGGAGGGTAGTGAAGAACATATCCATCCTGTGGAGGGTAGTGAAGAACATATCCATTCTGTGGACGGTAGTGAAGAACATATCCATCCTGTGGACGGTAGTGAAGAACATATCCATCCTGTGGACGGTAGTGAAGAACATATCCATCCTGTGGACGGTAGTGAAGAACATATCCATCCTGTGGACGGTAGTGAAAGACCATATGGAGTCAAATTAGGCCTAGGAACTAGACCCCAAAAGGGGTTAACAGGAGTACATCTACATTTATATCTTCAATTGTCTTATCTGCTGCGAGTAAATTTAGGATAGTTGCTTAATATGACTGGTATCTTGTTTTAATTAATAAGATACCTTGACATATCACATAGATTATTATACTATCTCTATATTCCTCAATAAGTGAAAAATGGAGGACAGAAAGTGATTATAAGGTTGACCACATACTTTGCATTTAGTCTGATCATCTGTGCGTCTGTCAAACTGCCAAGCACTTGTAATCAAGCACTTGTAACCAAGCACTTGTAACCAAGCACTTGTAACCAGTCTGTTTACATTGCAAGTTGTCCCAAAAATATATACGTTCATGTTATCATAGTGAGTGATAGATTTCCTCAACCTACTAACTGCATTCCTATGACATTGATTATTTACCTCTCTCTTGATATTATTCCTAAGTTATATTCTACATTTTCCTTCAGGATACTCTCCGTGGCTAACTTATCAACTTTAACATGAAAGAGTAATTCAGTGTGTGATGGAATCCATAATAATTGTAGATGATTTCCCCTTTTTTTCAGTTTTTTGAGTATCCATAACTGGAAAATTAAGAAGAAGAAGAAATTAGATGATTAATAACAAGAAGAGAAGTTAGAAGTGACAGGTAGTGACACCCATGGCAATACTCACATTATCTCTGTTTACTAAACTCTCCCTTACATCCTGTTCCTTAATCTCCATCTTCTCTCTACTTTACGTTGCCTCTTTCTCTGCCTTCCTCTTTATCAGCAGCCCTGCTATCTCCCTCCATCTCTGGCCCCCTAATAGACGATGGTCTTCCCCGTCACACCTGTCAGACCTCCGCAGCAGACGCCTCGTGGGGACAATAGACCAATTACAATAGACTGGTTACAGCCCCCAGAACCATTTGTCAGCAAGTGTCAGTTCCCGTGGAGACTCTTAACACTGTAGGGAACCTAAGAGACACTTACACCACATCTCGAGACACTTTCACCACACTTTAGCCTCCACATCCATACCAGAGGCTTTATCAACACTGTCGTCCACCATTGACTTTAGCAACTGCATCTCTCTCCGTCCTGCTGCTCCTCTACATTAGAGTAACTCTCATCAGCTCACCTCTTCCTTCCTCTCCCACCCTCTTAGCTCACTGCCGAAAGTGTCTCCCCACCTCTTCCTCTTTACTTCCCCTCTCCCTCCTCCCTTTCCTCTCCTCCCCTCACAAGCTCATTACCATTCCCACGTACCACAAAATGTTCCACATGAACATTAAAGGCTGGGAAAGATGGCACACTTTGCTGAACATAAGACACGGTAGCAAAAGTTCACTGTGGCAGGAGCTGGGGTTGGTGGACTGGCGGTGGGTTGAGGGTTGTGGGTTAAGACTGTCTTTATTGGGTAAATAATTCTCACCTGGTGTAGGTGGGAAATAATGTCTGTCACTAACTCTACTACTTGCAACAATTCCTTTATTTTAAATTGGATTTTCAGGCCATTTAAATGCCTATTCTTTTTTATTTTTTGTTGGAATTTTTTTTTGTTCTTGTGCGTCTTACTGTGCTAATTTTTTTGCTTAATTACGTAGATGTTGTTTCTCTGTTGTTGCTGTTCTTAGTCGTCGTTGTTAGTTTTAACTCTTCTTCTTGATACATTAAGACTGGCTTTCTTTCTTACTCTGCGTCTCTTCTTCTCCTCTTCATCCACCTCCCCTCCTTTCCTCTTCATCCACCTCCCCTCTTCTCCCACGCAGGAAACACAACTTCTTATTTCCTCTTACAAGAATACTCTTGCCTCTTCCCCTCAATCACTCATTTCCACCCTTCAAATGACCTCTTCAAGGCTCTTCATCCAAGGAGTAGAAGCTATCCCTCTGATTCCTCGGAATCAACATGATTACCTCCCATTCTCCAAGTTCCGTATGAGCCGCATGCAGCAGGCCAGTAGGCCTGCTGCATGCGGGCCTTACCATTCTTTTGTGCTTCCTTCTCTTCTCTTTCAACATTTCTCCTCGTATTGAGCTTATTAGTTTCTGGTCTTTTGCCTCCCCTTCCTGCAGAATTACTCCGAGACACTACTACTACTTTTGCTACTACTACTACTGTTGCTACTACTACTACTACTGTTGCTACTACTACTACTACTATTGTTGCTCCTACTACTGCTATTACTACTACCACCACCTCCACAGTGTTTCTCTGGCAATCAGACGCCACTCTATTAATTGAATAATCCTCTGGCCAACACAGGTATTTGCAGATTATAAAGTCACTAATGCTACATAACCTTCTCAGGTGGGATGTGTATGTCTCTCTCTCAAGCCTAACAAAGAGACAAGGTTGCTAAATAACAGAGGGTTTTCTCTCCTGTTACGAGACTTGCTCAATCATCATAAAACATTTATATGTTCATTTTGTGCAAGTGGATTCCCAACCTCAGTATAGCACTCCACGTCTGCTTTCATCCAGCGATGGACTCGCTACCCTACCTCTGTGGGATGGGATTTCTCCTTCTGACGAACCATAATTTTTAAAGGGGTGGACCGGTAAGCCAGCGGAAGGCCTCGGTCAGATGACCAAAAGCTCCAAAGGCGGGTCATCATCTGTCTAAGACCCGCGTCAGGAAACATTTGTCCTGTTTCCTGACGAACCTTACCTAACCTCCTACTGACGTGGCTCCCTATCCTACTCTCGAGTGATGGGGATCTCTGCCCTTCCATCGAGTGATGGGACACTTGTGATGTTTCAATTCTACCAGCCTACTTTAGAGATTGGAGAGAGAAGAGTTCCTTGTTCCTTCATTATGGGAGGACGAGCTAGCTACATAGGCTACCAGAAACCAAACCCCGAGTTCGTGTGCACCAACAAAGTGGAGGTTGATAAGTGTAGTGGACTAATTGTAAGTGTACTCTTTCATCTGTACAGTATATACTGCAGTATATCAGCATAGCATTACATTTCCGCCATATTTGAACTAGGAGTAGGCTGGTACCTCGAAACAAACCAGGGGCATAGCAGACCTATCATGCATGCATCAAGTGTGTCTGCCATAAAGATGAGAATGCTATGACCGGCTTTAAGGGATTCTGCCAGACCAACGGTGCCACACTAAGTATTACGAAAGGCTACACAAGTGCCATCACTAACCTTGCTGACAGCTGGGCTCCGCTGCGCCTGGGCGAACTCGTACACCAGCAGCAGTAATGCTAAGCCTCGATACGCTAGGAGCGGAGGGGTCGCAAGCTTAAATTAGAACAAGCTTTGTGTGATGGGGATCTCTACTCTTTCCTTCGTGTCTATGATGGGATGGGAATGGGGTAGGGGCACCGTGACAAGCTTACATGTTGGGTCAACCAGCTTGTGATGGGGTTTTCTTCCCAGCGTAGAACCACAACTCGCTGTTATGTAAATAAAATAATTGTTGGAGGTGCTGGATGATGATGTTGCTGATGATAATTAGGGTGGTTATAGCACTGGTGGTTAGCAACTCGTATGGGTTGGCTGGTGGGGTCGTGGAGTGGGAACTAAAGCGGAGTGATGAATATGTGAAGTTGGTCATGGCTAGTTGTGGGTTGCAGCAGCGGTACTGGGAGGTTTACCTGGAGGTTATTCCGGGATCACGCCACGCGGCCCGGTCCATGATCATGGGATGGATTGTGAGAGGGAATAATATAGTTAGAATGAGAGATGGTAAAGAAAGTGGAGTGGGAAGATGGAGTAAAGAGAGAGTGAAGGGGTAATTCGGGACAAAGCCGGCTGTAGAGATGGTAGGCTCGGCAGCAAAATGAAAAAGAACAATGGGGATGGGGAAAAAGTGGAGGCAGCAGCAGAGAAAGAAGCAGCGAGAGAAACTGCTGGCAACACTGCAATAGTCAGTAGCACATAAAAGACGCAGACAAAATGATCACCAGACTATGGGAGCCACCAAAACGGCTTTTTATGTACTAAAATAATTTACGAACACGCCTAAATAATAATTAAAACTGACAAAACTACAGCAATATCGAAAACAAGGTCGTCAGAACTTGGGAAGTTAAGCAAAACTCGTGTTGTCCATATTTAAAGAGCAAGGCGGTGAGATAAACAAAAACGGGGTGTAAACAAGAGGAAGGGATGTAAACAACTCGTGGCTTACGAAGACAGAGTAGAGCAAACACTCAGTGTACATGAGGCTGAGGTAGGGCGAACATATAGTGAACGCGCGCGCGCACGCACACGCACGCACGCACACGCACGCACGCGCGCGCCACACACACACACACACACACACACACACACACACACACACACACACACACACACACACACACACACAAGCTACAGACCTGTGTCGTTGACAAGTTACAGTATGTCAAGTTACGGAGATCATCAGGAGAAAAGTGGTGGAGGACCTAGAAAGGAACGGGCTCATACATGACAACCAGCACGGTTTCAGGGAAGGGAAATCCTGCATCAAAAACCAACTGCAGTTCTACGATAAGGTAGCAGAAGGCAGAAGAGAGAGGGATGGGTAGACTGCGTCTTCCTGAACTGTAAGAAGGCTTTCGACACAGTACCACACAAGACTGGTTGAAAAGCTAAAGGAGCAGGCAGGAATAGCAGGGAAAGTGCTACAAAGGATCAGAGAATACCTGACTGGAAGGAAGCGTGTGTTGGTACGTGACGAGGTGTCAGAGTGGCGTTCCACAAGGGTCAGTTCTAGGTCCAATGCAGTTTCTAGTATATGTGAATATGACAGAAGGGATAGATTCAGAGTTGTCCCTGTTCGTAGACGATGTGAAGCTGAGGAGGAGAATGCAAGTGGACTAGGATCAGGTAAGCCTACAAGGAGATCCGGAGAGACTGCAAGCCTGGTCCGACAAATGACTCAAGAAGTTTAACCCCAGCACGTACAAAGTCTTGAAGCTTGGGGTAAGGACAAAGACCGCAGGAGTACAGCCTAGGTCAAAGGTTGAAAAACTTACTCAAAAAAAAAAGGATCTTGGGGTGAGCATCATACCGAGCACTTCTCCTGTGGTGCACATCAACCAAATAACTGCTGCAGTATATGGACGCCTGACAAATCTAAGAATAGTGTTTCGACATCTAGGAGTCATTTAAGACACTGTACACTGTCTACGTCAGGCCCATATTGGAGCATTCAGCACCATTATGGAACTCACACCTGGTCAAACATGTCAGTAAATCAGAGAAAGTGCAAAGGTTTGCAACAAGACTAGTCCCGGAGCTAAGAAGTATGCCCGACGAGGAGAGGTCAAGGGAAATCAACCTGACGACACTGGAGGACAGGAGGGATAGGGATGACATGATAACGACATATAAAATAGTGAGAGGTATTGACAAGGTGGACAGGGACAGTATGTTTCAGAGATGGGGCACAGCAACAAGGGATCACAGCTGGGAGCTGAAAACTTTGATGAATCACAGGTATGTTAGGAAGTATTTATTCAGTCTTAGAGCTATCAGGAAGTGGAATCTGGAGGGTGATATAGGGGAGGCAGGATCCATACATAGCGAGGATTTAGAGAGGGTTCGATAAAGCTCATGGAGAAGAAAGAGTGGACCTAGTAGCGATCAGCGAAGAGGCGGGGACAGGGGCTATGACTTGACCCCAGCAACCCCAAATAGGTGAGTACACACACACACACTAACGGCGTAATGTTGAGTCATGCGTACATGTGTAGTGTGCTTGTGCGTTTGTAGATAGTTATTGTACACCCTCACATCCATCATGGTTTGTTAATGGGAATTTAAAGTCTACTGAATACACGAGGGTGATTAAGGCTGCATGTCACCTGTTCACCACCACTCATGAATAATTTAATTCCTAAAATACGAATTTTAAAGTATACTCCCGGATTATATACATTGAGAACGCACCTCAACGATGTATATTTACACAGACGCCATTTCACGCGTATATATACCACTAAGACACGCGCCTCACTGTGTTATATATTTTATATATATATTATCATATAATATATATATATATATATATATATATATATATATGCATGGCATTCGCCGAGAGCATGCGAAATATACACAAAACACTGATCTCTGGCTGAAAGGAGGACTCGAGCCTACAGAACCTTAGGACAAGGTATGCAGGTGCTTTACCAACTACCCATACTGGACCAATACTTGGCGTGTGCATGCGCTACACGTTTGATCCAAGGCAGCAGCTTTCAGGGAGTAGGCTTACAGCTTTTTTCATCTAATCCCCTGCATGCATCAGCCTTATAGAGATTTGAACAATGCAAGAATTCGCGAGAGCATCGAAATATAACAAACTCTGATCTCTGGCTGCAGGAGACTCGAACCTACGGAAACCTTAGGACAAGGTACGCAGTGCTTTACCAATCTACCACACTGGTCCAATACCTTGGGCGTTTAGCATGCGCTACTCGTTTGATCCAAGGCAGCCAGCTTTCAGGGAGAAGGTTTAGCTTTACTTCCTCATCACCTGCATTGATCAGCCTTACTAGAGATTTGAAAATGCAAGGGAATTCGCGAGAGCATGCGTGCATCCTTTCAGCCGAGATCAGTGTTGTGTATATTCGCATGATCTCGCGAATTCATTGCATTGTTCAAATCTCTAGTAAGGCTGTGATGCATGCAGGGGATGAGGATGAAATTAGCTGTAAGCCTTCTCCCTGAAAGCTGGTGCCTTGGATCATACGTGTAGCGCATAGCTACACGCCAGGTTATATATATAATATATTATTTATATATATTTATATATATATATATATATATATGTCATATATATATATATAAATATATATATATGTATATAATAGATATTTATATATATGTATATATTTAGATATATAATATATATATTATATATATATATATACTATATATGTATAAATAAATTTATATATATATATTATATATAATATATGTATATATTATATATTATATATATATATTATATATATAGTATATTATATATATATAGTGTATATATTTATATATATATATTTATATTTGTATTTATTTTATATATATATGTTTATATATATATATATTTTATATATATATATATTTTATATATGTATATATATATATATATATATATATATATTATATATAGATAGGTATATATATATGTATTAAGTATATATATATATGTATTATATTGCTATATTTATAGTGATTATTATATGTATTGATATAGTATTTATGTAGATAATATATGTATTTTATATGTATATATAGATATTAAATGTATTATATTATTTATTTTTAGATTTATATATATTTATGTATATATTATGTATATTTGTATTTATATATGTATATATATATAGTATCTTTAGATATATTTATTATTTATTTTGATATTTATTTATATATATATATATATATATTATATTTATATTGTATTTTTATAGGCATTTATATATATATATATGTATATATATATATATCTATAGATTTTATTTGATAGTGATATACTTTATATATGTTTATTTTATGCTTATATATTTATTTATATATTTTTTTATTTATATATTAATTTATGATATATATATATATATTTGTATATAATATATGTATTAGATATATATAGTGATATATTTTTATATTATATTAGATAGAGAGAGATTGTTGTATATAGTTAGTGCGGTTTGTTATATATGTGTAGTTTTATTTTTAGTGAGATGTTTAGTATTGATGTTGAGTGATTGTCGTTTGAGTGTTGTGTTAGATATTCAGTTGTATTTATTTATTTTTATGAGTTAGATATAGACCATAGAGTTATTGTCTGTGTTGTTATTTATATTTTTATTGAGACATATTTTGAGAGTCATAGATGATAGAGATAGGAGAGAGAGAGTCTTTAGTGTTAGTTTACTGTCAGTTTGTGAGATCTTTAGAGTGAGAGACATATTTATATTATTGTTCATATATTTATAGACAGAGTTATATAGAGATACTTATATTGTGATTTTATACTTTGAGATATATATATAGACTTATTATATTGAGATTATAGTTATATTCTTATTTTTATATAGATATATATATAGATTATTTTGATATTTTACTTTTTTTTATTGAGTTATATATATTATATTATAGAGATTAGAGTGATATTTATACAGTTATTTGATTTTTTATATAGATTCTTATAGAGTTATACTTTTAGTAGATTAGAAAAATATTATAGTTTTATAGTTTTATTGATATAGATTATTTTATATTTTTGTATAGAGATTGGTATATTTATAGTGATTTATATATTATTTTTCTATGTATATATAATAGGTATATTTGTTTATATTTTTAGATGGGTTTTATTAGAGATTGTTTATTGGGATTTATATTTATGATGATTGATGGTTAGATATATTTTTGTAATCTATAATTATATATATTATACAGTGTTATTATATGATATATTTATATATTTTATCTTTAGATATATTATTTATTTGAGATTTTTGGTATAGATTTAGATATATTTATTATATATTATACCACATTTATTTTGTTATTATTTATAATATTTGATTTATGAGATTTATAGTTGATTTTTTATGTTATAGATAGTGTGATATTTTTTATATTTTATTTTTATGTGATAGATAGATTATATTTTTGATAGAGTAGAATTGTTTTTATATATATATAGTTATTGAGATTATATATATTGGATTTATAGAGTGATGGTGATTTTTATTGATACATAGGTCTTTTATATTTTTCTTTTTTATTATATAGATTTACATATTTTGTTATATACAGTATATTTTTTTTATGGTTTTTGTTATAGATGGTAATCTGTATATATATATATTCAATTATATATTATTATTTATTATTTAGAATATATATAGATATTATAGTATGTAATTTAATTTTTAGAATAATATATATATATACTGATTTTGTTTATTTATTATAGTTTTGACATATAGATTAATTATATTTTATTTATATATACATATTTTTTATATTATATAATATTGTATATAAATATTTTTATATTTTTATATATATATTTAGAATTTTGGTATTTATCGATATGATTATAGAGAGTTTAGTGATTATATATTTATATATTTTTCGTAGTTATTTATTATATGTTTTATATATAGAGTATCATATATAGATATGTATAGATTGTTGTATTTATAAGATATATTTTTAATATTATTACATAGGTATATATATATTATACTTATATATAGTGTATTTAGTTATATATATATATGTATTTTACATGATATAGTGTTTAATTATATTTACTTTATTTATATATATATTGATATATATTTTTCTTATATATATATAGATATTTATTTTTTATTTCATATTTATATAGAAATTATATATACATTCATATTATATATTATAGATATTTTCATTATATTTATATATTTTTTATATATACATATATATATTGTATGATATAGATCTATAATATATATATTATTTTTATGTATACATACATATATATATATATATTTATATATATACATTATTTATATATTTATATATATACATTTATATATTTATATTATACTTATATTTTTATTTATATATATATATCTACATTATACTATTGATATTTATTTATATATATTTATTACATTTATATATATATAGATATAGTACATATATTTAATTATATATATATTAGACATTGATATATATATAATTTTAATTATATTTTGATAGTCATATATATTATATTTTATATATTTATTTATATATATATATATATATATATATTAGATACTTTCTTATATATATATATTTATAGATATATATATATTTATTTATATAAATCTATTGTATTTTTATTATATATATTTTATATATAGTATAGTTTTATATATAATAATTTATTTATACGCATATTTGTATTATATAGATATTTATATTTATATATTTTGACATATATATATATTATATAATAGTTACATATATACATATATATATTAGTATATATTTTTACATATTTATTGTATATTTTTATATATGATATAATTTATACAGTTTATATATTAGTGAGTGATATTTATTTATATATATATATATACAGATATATATAGAGATATTTTTATATATATATTATTTTACATAAATATATAGATATATTTTTATATTTATTATATATATTGATAGAGAATTATTATAGTATCATATATATAGTTATATATTATATATATTTATATATATTTATATAGTGTTACTTTTTTTATTTATATAGATATATTTGTTATCTATATCTAGATATTATCATTAATTATATTATATATTTATATTATATATATATACATATATATTTATATATATATCAATATATATATATATATAATTTAGTCATATATATATATTATATATATATATACATCATATATATATATTTAATACATATTAATTAATATTACAACATTATAATATATATATATATATATATATATACTATATATATAACATACATATTATATATATACATATATTATATATATATATATATATTTTATAGAATATTACATAATTATTATATACTATATATATATATATATATAACTATTCTAATATATAATTTTATATATATATATATATATATTTTTATATATATATATATATATATATATATATATTTATATATATATTTATATTTATTTATTGTTATATAAATATATATATATATATATATTTTATATATATATATATATATAGATATCTATACATATATATATATATATAAATAGATATTTTTTACATTATATATATATGATAAATATATATTTTTACATTTAGATATATATATATTTATATATATATATATAGATTATATATATATCTTATTTATATATATTTATATTATTTATTATATTTATATATACTACAGATATTTATATATATTATATATATAATATATATATATACATATATATATATATAAATATAATATATATATATTTTATTTATAATATTATACATATATATATATATATTATATATATATACTTATATATTATATTTATATTATATTATATATCTTTATATATACATATATAGATTATATATATATACATCTATATATACTATATATATATACATATATATATATATATATATATATATATATATATATATAGAGATATTTATATTTTATATAGAATTTATATATATACTATTATATACGACTATATATATATAGTTATATAATTTATATTTATATATAGATATATATATACTTATACATATATTTATATATATATATATTTATCTTATTACATTTATATATATATATATATTTATATTATATATACATATATATATATATATATATATAATATAGATATAGATATTATTTTATTATTTCATATATATATAATATTTAGATATTTATATATATCATATATATTATATATTTATATATATTATATGCTCTATGTATATATATATTGTAATATATATAATTTATATATACCCTCCACCCTCCCCCTATATTATATTAAATATATATATATTTTATGTATATATTATATGTATATATATATATTTGTATATATATTATATATATTTATATATATATATTCTATTTATATATTTATATATATATATATATATATATCTATATATATAGATATATATATATATATATATAATATTATATACATATATATAACATGCAAGTATATGTGTTTGAGAGTAACGTGTGGCACGAATATTCTGCACAGAATTCAAAGTTTGAAGATTAGGAATTATCAAAAGTATTGTTCAGAGGGCTGAGGAGGAATTGTTGAAGTGATTTAGACATTTAGACAGGTTGGAGAAAAACAGGATGACTAAGGAAGCGTATAAATCTTGGGTGGTGGAAGGTAGGAGTGGTAGGACCGGGTAAAGAAGATTTTGAGTACTAAGGACTGGGACATCCACGAGACTTGTGCATGCGTGTTATACAGGCGTGAGTGGGAGGACAAGTGGTTTTTTCTTGTTTTGATGTGCGTTGTTAATGTGAGCAACGTAACATTTATGACGGACAGATCAGAGAAAAACGGGTAGCCGGTCTTGCGTCCTGTAGTGTGAAGGTACAGTACCTTCACTCCGAAGAAGGGGTGGGGTTGCTGAGACCCAAAGGATCATCCGAACTGTAATGCTAGCGCTTCTGACAAGACTGACTGCACGAGTGACAGTGAGGGTTCTCTACGTCGGTCACTGTACCATCGGTATTAGACGGACAGATTGTTAAAACAAAAATAAAAACAGATATCAAACAGCACTTGCATCAGGCTAAGATTGCGTGTTATGTTAAGTATTCGAGTGGGGCTCTGAGTGATGAAACATTCTGCACGGTGGGGACCTGGGTGGAAACATTGTGCACGGTGGGGCAGGCATCCTGCATGGAAACATTGTGTAACGGTGGGGCACTGGTGAAACATTGTGCACGGTGGGGCACCTGGGTGAAACATTGTGCACGGTGGGGCACCTGGGTGAAACATTGTGCACGGTGGGGCACCTGGGTGAAATATTGTGCACGGTGGGGCACCTGGGTGAAACATTGTGCACGGTGGGCAATGGCGTTGAAATATTGTGCACGTGGGGCACCTGGGTGAAATATTGTGCACGGTGGGCACGGGTGAACATTGTGCACGGTGGGCACATGGGGTGAACATTGTGCACGGTGGGGATCTGGGTGAAATATTGTGCACGGGGGGCTCCTGGGTGAAATATTGTGCACGGTGTGGGGGCACCTGGGTTGAACATATAGTGCACGGTGGGGCACCTGGGTGAAACATTGTGCACGGTGGGGCACCTGGGTGAAACATTGTGCACGGTGGGGCACCTGGGTGAAATATTGTGCACGGTGAGGCACCTGGGTGAAATATAGTGCACGGTGGGGCACCTGGGGGGTGAAACATTGTGCCCGGTGAGGCACCTGGGTGAATATTGTGCACGGTGGGGCACCTGGGTGAACTATTGTGCCCGGTGGGCACCTGCGTGAGACATTGTGACGGTGGGGCTCCTGGGTGAAACATTGTGCACGGTGGGGACGCTTGGTGATACATTGTGCACGGTGGGGGGGACCTGGAGTGAAACATTGTGCACGGTGGGGCACCTGCGTGAAATAGTGCACGGTGGGGCCTGGGTGAAAACATGTGCACGGTGGGGCCACCTGGGTGAAACAATAGTGCACGGTGGGGCCCTGGGGAAACATGTGCACGGTGGGGAAACCCCTGGGTGGAAAACATTGTGCACGGTGAGGCACTTGGGTGAAACGTTGTGCACGGTGGTGCACTGGAGTGAACCATTGTGCACGGTGAGGGCAACCTGGGTGCAAGGATGAAACATTGTGACCGGTGGGGCACCTGGGTGAATGAAAACATTCGTGCCGGTGGGGCCCTGGGTTGAAAACATTGTGCACGGTGGGGCACTGGGTGAAACATTGTGCACGGTGGAACTGGTCTGGTGAAACATTGTGCACGGTGGGGCACTGGGTGAAACATTGTAGCACGGTGGGGCACCTGGGAGAAACATTGTGCACAGGGGGGCACCTGGGTGTAACAATTGTGCACGGTTGAGGCACCTGGTTTGAAACATTTGTGCACGGTGTGGGGCACCTGGGGAAACATTGTGCACGGTATGAGGCACCTGGAGAAACATTGTGCACGGTGGGAGCAACATGGTGAAACATTGTGCACGGTGGGGCACCTGGGTGAAACATTGTGCACGGTGGGGCACCTGGGTGAAACATTGTGCACGGTGGGGCACCTGGGTGAAACATTGTGCACGGTGGGGCACCTGGGTGAAACATTGTGCACGGTGGGGCACCTGGGTGAAACATTGTGCACGGTGAGGCACCTGGGTGAAACATTGTGCACGGTGGGGCACCTGGGTGAAACATTGTGCACGCGTGGGCCGTGGGTGAACATTGTGCACGGTGGGGCACCTGGGTGAATTATTGTGCCACGGTGGGGCACCTGGGTGAAACATTGTGCACGGTGGGGCACCTGGGTGAAACATTGTGCACGGTGGGGCACCTGGGTGAAATATTGTGCACGGTGGGGGCACCTGCGCCTGTAACATTTGGCACGGTGGGGCACTGGGTGAAACATTGTGCACGGTGGGGCACTGCGGCATGGAAACATGTGCACGGTGGGCACCTGGAGTGAAATATTGTGGCACGGGTGGGGCACCTGGGTGAACATTGTGAACGGTCGGGGCCACCTGGGTGAAAACATTGTGCAACGGTGGGAACCTGGGTGAATATTGTGCCGTGGGGCACCTGGAAGTGTTGAAACATTGTGCACGGTGGGGCACTCTGGGTGAAACATTGTGCACGGTGGGGCACCTGGGTGAAATATTGTGCACGGTGGGGCACCTGGGTGAAACATTGTGCACGGTGGGGCACCTGGGTGAAACATTGTGCACGGTGGGGCACTGGGTGAAAATATTGTGCACGGTGGGTGGGCACTGGGTGAAACATTGTGACGGTGTGGCACTGCGTGAAACATTGTGCACGGTTGGGGCACTGGTGAAATATTGTGCAGGTGGGGCTCCTGGGTGAAACATTGTGCACGGTGGGGCACCTGGCGTGAATATTGTGCCACGGTGGGGCCAACTGGGTGAAACATCGTGACGGTGCGGGCCACCTGGTGATACATTGTGCACGGTGGGGCACCTGGGTGAAATATTGTGCACGGTGGGGACCGGGTGAAACTTTGTGCTACGGGTGGGGCACCTGGTGGTGAAATATTGTGCACGGTGGGGCATGGGTGAAACATTGTGCACCGGTGGGCACTGGGTGAAACATTGTGCACGGTGGGGCACCTTGCGGTGAAACATTGTGCAACGGTGGGCACTTGGTGAAACTTGTGCACGGTGGGGCACCTGCGTGAAACATTGTGCACGGTGGGGCACCTGGGTGAAACATTGTGCACGGTGGGGCACCTGCGTGAAACATTGTGCACGGTGGGGCACCGTGAAACATTGTGCACGGTGGGGCACCTGGGTGAAACATTGTGCACGGTGGGGCACCTGGGTGAAACATTGTGCACGGTGGGGCACCTGGGTGAAACATTGTGCACGGTGGGGCACCTGGGTGGAAACATTTGTGCACGGTTGGGGCACCCTGCGATTGAAAACATTGATGCACCGGTGGGGCACTGCGTGATGAAACATGTGCACTGTGGGGCAACCTGCGTGAAAACATTGTGCACGGTGGAGGCACCTGCGTGAAACATTGTGCACGGTGGGGCACCTGGGTGAAACATTGTGAACTGTGGGGACCTGCGTGAAACATTTGCAAGGTGGGGCACCTGGGTGAAACATTGTGCACGGTGAGGCACCTGCGTGAAACATTGTGCACGGTGGGGCACCTGGGTGAAACATTGTGCACGGTGGGGCACCTGGGTGAAACATTGTGCACGGTGGGGCACCTGGGTGAAACATTGTGCACGGTGGGGCACCTGGGTGAAACATAGTGCACGGTGGGGGCACCTGGGTTGAACATTGTGCACGGTGGGGCACCCTGGGTGTGAAAACATTGTGTACGTTGAGGCACCTGCGTGTGAACATTTTGCACGGTGGGGCACCTGGGTGAAAACATTGTGCACGTGGGGCACCTTGCGTTGAACATTGTGCACGGTGGGGCACCTGGGTGAAACATATGTGTACGGTGAGGCAACCTGCGTGAAACATTTTTTGCACGGTGGGCACTGGTGTGAAACATTGTGCACGGTGGGGCACTCCTGGGTGAAACTTGTGCACGGTGGGGCACCTGGGTGAAACACGGTGCACGGTGCGGCACCTGGGTGTGAAACCACTGGTGCACGGTGGGGCACCTGGGTGAAACATTGTTGCACGTTGAGGACCTGGGATGAACATTGTTGCACGGTGGCGGCCCCCTGGGTGAAAACATTGTGCAGTGTGGGGCACTGGGTGAAACATTGTGCATGGTGAGCACCTGGTGAAACATTGTGCACGGTGGGGCACCTGGGTGAAACATTGTGACGGTGGGGCCCTGTGTGATTGAATCATTGTGCACGGTGGGGCACCTGGGTGAAACATTGTGCACGGTAGGGGCCCTGGGTGAAACATTGTGCACGGTGGGGCTCCTGGGTGAAACAATTGTGCACGTGTGAGGCACACGGGTGAAACATTGTGCACGGTGGGGCACTGGGTGAAACATTGTGCACGGTGGGGCTCCTGGGTGAAAAAACATTGGCACGGTGAGGCACCTGGGTGAAACATTGTGACGTGAGGACCTGGGTGAAACATTGTGCACGGTGGGGGCCCTGGGTGAAACATTGTGCACGGTGGGGCACCTGGGTGAAACATTGTGCACGGTGAGGCACCTGGGTGAAACATTGTGCACGGTGAGGCACCTGGGTGAAAATAGTAGCACGGTGGGGCACTGGTGAACATTGTGCATGGTGGGGCACCTGGGTGAAACAATGTGCACGGTGGGAGCACCTGGGTGTAAATTTGTGCCGGTGGTTGCACTGGTGGAAACATTGTGCACGGTGGGGCACTGGGTGAACATTGTGCACGGTGGGGCACTGGGTGAAACTTGTGCACGGTGGGGCATGGGTGAAACATTGTGCACGGTGAGGCACCTGGGTGAAACATTGTGCACGGTGGGGCACCTGGGTGAAACATTGTGCACGGTGGGGCACCTGGGTGAAACATTGTGCACGGTGAGGCACCTGGGTGAAACATTGTGCACGGTGAGGCACCTGGGTGAAACATTGTGCACGGTGAGGCAACTGGGTGAAAACACTGGGCCGGTTGGGGGCACCTGGGTGTGAACATTGTGCACGGTGGGGCACTGGGTGAAAATTGTTGCACGGTGGGCACTGGTGAATAACATTGTGCACGGTGAGGCACCTGGGTGAAACATTGTGCACGGTGGGGCACCTGGGTGAAACATTGTGCACGGTGAGGCACCTGGGTGAAACATTGTGCACGGTGAGGACCGGGTGAATAATTGTGCACGGTGGGGCACCTGGGATGAAAACACTCTGCACGGTGGGCACCTGGGTGAAACATTGTGCACGGTGGGGCACCTGGGTGAAACATTGTGCACGGTGGGGCACCTGGGTGAAACATTGTGCACGGTGCCATACCAAGAAGTAATCTTGAGATCAAGGAAACTGAGTGAGGCGACATCATCCATAGCAAGATGATAAGTGAATAAACGACATTCTCGCATACTTCGTTGTCTATGGAATGAGGGTACGTCTGATGGAGGGTACGTCTGATGGAGGGTACCTCTGATGGAGGGTACGTTTGATGGAGGGTACGTGTGGAGGGTACGTGTGATAAAGGGTTCGTGTGTTAAAGGGGTACGGGTGGCTGGGGGTATTCTGGACGGAAGGGTACAGGTGATGGACTGGGGGTACAGATAATGGATTGGGGGTACAGTTCATTAACAAAGGGTACAGATGGTGGATTGGGGGTACAAGTAATGGATTAAGGATACAGGTGATGAATAAGGAATATGGTTGATTGACTGATGTACCGGTTATGGACTGAGGGTACGTTTGATTTATTGCAAGTATGGTATAGCGTATGATTGAAAGTCTGAGCCAAATACAAATGGTAAGGAAGTGGATTGACTTCCACGGTGGAAGATGTATCCCTTACAGCGGTTCAAGAATAGGCATGACAAAACTGTTTTGTCATTTTAGTTGGCGGAAGTTAGACCAAGAGCTAGTGCTTACCCTTCTTCTCGTCCCTCTCAAACTAAATTCGGTAAATACATAATGGTGTACCCGGGCGTTGAAAATCACACACACACACACACACACACACACACACACACTCTGAGGTGTCCCTATTTGCAGATGACGTGAAGTTGATGAGAAGAATTCACTCGATCGAAGACCAGGCAGAACTACAAAGGGATCTGGACAGGCTGCAGACCTGGTCCAGCAATTGGCTCCTGGAGTTCAATCCCACCAAGTGCAAAGTCATGAAGATTGGGGAAGGGCAAAGAAGGCCGCAGACGGAGTACAGTCTAGGGGGTCAGAGACTACAAACCTCACTCAAGGAAAAAGATCTTGGGGTGAGTATAACACCAGGCACATCTCCTGAAGCGCACATCAACCAAATAACTGCTGCAGCATATGGGCGCCTAGCAAACCTCAGAACAGCATTCCGACATCTTAATAAGGAATCATTCAGGACCCTGTACACCGTGTACGTTAGGCCCATATTGGAGTATGCGGCACCAGTTTGGAACCCACACCTAGCCAAGCACGTGAAGAAACTAGAGAAAGTGGCAAAGGTTTGCAACAAGACTAGTCCAGAGCTAAGAGGTATGTCCTACGAGGAGAGGTTAAGGGGGAAAACAACCTGACGACACTGGAGGACAGGAGAGATAGGGGGGACATGATAACGACATACAAAATACTGAGAGGAATTGACAAGGTGGACAAAGACACGATGTTCCAGAGACTGGACACAGTAACAAGGGGACACAGTTGGAAGCTGAAGACACAGATGAATCACAGGGATGTTAGGAAGTATTTCTTCAGCCACAGAGTAGTCAGTAAGTGGAATAGTTTGGGAAGCGATGTAGTGGAGGCAGGATCCATACATAGCTTTAAGCAGAGGTATGATAAAGCTCACGGCTCAGGGAGAGTGACCTAGTAGCGATCAGTGAAGAGGCGGGGCCAGGAGGTCGGACTCGACCCCCGCAACCTCAACTAGGTGAGTACACACACACACCTCGTACACTCCCATAGGAGGTGCTAATCCAACTTAAATCTTCCCAAAAGCTATTTCCTATTTTACTCTACATCTGTGTCCTGGTCATATAAATCACTCATTTCCTGGAAAACTCCCTTATATACACCTCAAATGTCAGACCTAATGACCATCGTCTTGTTCAGGAAGGACTGAAAACTTGCAAGATCCACGACTGATCCCCTCAGTGCCACAGAGAACACAGAAACAACTCTCAACTCTGACAGTCCATTAATCTCCCAGTCACCTCTGACCTCGATGGGTACTATGTATTAAAATCTCCAGCATGGATTAGAATTTTTGAGCAGTATGAGCCTTTCTACTGCTCGGTTCTTAAAATTCTTAACTCACTTAGGTTAACAGGTCTACCTAGTTAGCCTTCCTAGATTGATAAGTCTCCACAGTGACTCAATACACCTGGATTCCTCATATTCCTCAAGCACTTTTCTGTATTTCTTAACCATGCATAGCTGGATTCCTTCAATATTGCAATCTGATTTTAAAATAAAGGTTTTTTAAGATGAGGGGGTGTAGGAAGGGTGTTAGATGGGTCGAGGGGTTTAAGATGTGCAGGAGTGTGAGAGGGGTGTAAGATGGATGTAGGAGTATAATAGGGGTTGTAAGGTAGCTGTAGGAGGGGTATAAGATGGATGTTGGAGTGTAAGAAGGATGTAACGTGTAGGAGGGGTTTACGAGGGTTGGTAGAGCTGAAGGTGCAGGAGAAAGGGTTGCTGGAGCGAAGGATACAAGGCGGCGTGACAGCTTAATGTACCGGCTGTAATGGCTTCTTAGAAACCTTACTTAGTCTTTTCCTTTTCCTTCTTCCTCCCCTTGCCATTGCTGGTGCCGCTGTTGATGCTGCTGCTGCTGTTGATGCTACTGCTGTTGATGCTGCTACTGTTCCTGCTACTTCTGCTGATGCTGGTGCTGCTGCTGCTGCTGCTACTGCTGATGCTGGTGCTGCTGCTGCTACTCCTGTTGGTGCTGGTGCTGCTACTCCTGCTGATGCTGGTGCTGCTGTTGCTACTCCTGCTGTTGATGATGCTGCTGCTACTCTTGCTGATGCTACTGTTCTTGTGGTGCTTCTGCTCCTTCCCTAGTTGTAATTCATGTTTTTTTAGGGGAATGTTTCTTTCCCTCTAAGTGCTGTTGAGTAAACTCTTCTAGTGTAGCACAGCAGACCATACCACAGCAGAGTTTGCATCAACCTCCCCAAATGACATTTTTAATGTCGGTTAAATTGAAATGCTTGTCGTTTATACTGTACCGTGATACTGATGTTATTCTTAGGTAGCAGTTCTGCATAATGTGAAGACCTGATAGTGAACCTTGTTTGAAAGAAGATACGTAATAGTAATCAATAAGTAAAAGCAAACACAAAACAGTGCTTTTTGTTTTGTTTTTAATATAGGACGGCTGCACAGACTTAATATCAAAAGTCTGGGACGAGCTTGGGACTCGGGATGGTCATCATTAACAAGTTTGGGGTCATCATGGGACGAGTAGAGCTAGAGAAGCAGTCTCACTGGACGAGCGAAACTCGCAAGTCGGACGGGAACGTCCAGAGGAAACGTTGGTAATCTGTCATTGGGGGAAGTACCCTTATATTTCTCTGCAATATAAATACATATTATTTCGAAAGTCGTGTATTTTTTCCTTAGTGCTATAAACAATGTGGTGATTGCTTACTAGTATTATTTTGCATACAAAATTGAGATTAGATTTTACCGGCGAAGCGACAGTTTTACTGTGCACTCCCATGTATATCCTGTGGAGGGTAGCGGCTGCTTTATTATAATCCCGTATCGCAAGAGTACATAGATATATAAGACTTAGGAACAAGGTCGTGATAGGGTTAACATACATGCACTATTATTATTATTATTATTATTATTATTATTATTATTATTATTATTGCTGTGTATTGTGTATTACTGCTGTAGATGTAACTGCTGGTACATTGCTGTTTAAATATTCTCTTATATAAAATGTTATACTAACCTTGTTTTTTTATCCTTTAAATCTTTGTGGAGGTGAAAAGTGCATGCTACATATTGCCTACACTTGCAGATAGTGGATTATTATTATTATTATTATTATTATAATCATGGGGGAGAGCTAAACCCGTAGGATTATACAGTTGCTGATAGTGGAGAACTTTGTATATTGCCCATAACATGGATAATATACTAGAGAAGAGAGTGGTTTGAAGGCTATCTGTTGCTTGTACATGGCTACTGCTATCCCAGAGAGTTAGTGTTTAAATTCCTCGTCATTTCTACTTACGTTCTATTTTCATTTAATCCTTATACGTTATGTTCCTTGCCAAATGTTCTTCAGAGGCGGAGTTCCAGGTTTACATCATTTTTTACAATTAATGCCCTGGTGCTACCACCAATTAGCTACCCTCATTTTTTTTTCGCTCCTTTTCTCTGTCTATATGGTATACGGACCAAATAGCTGGGTGTGATATTTTATTGTCCTGTTTCTAACTGATACCCCTAGCTCCACTCTGCCACACTAGACATCCTGGCAGCTGGGTAGTTCATCTCTCTAGGGAATTAATAATTGGTGCTAGGTACTTCCTCACTCTCTACTTTCATCCCCTTCTCTCCTCCTAGCTAACCCCCTACTCTCCGCCTCCTTCCCACTACCTTTGGGCTGGCCTACCCTTGTACCAGTGTATCTTCCGTGGACTTTCCTTTACGGTCTATAAAAATGTTCCCTTCATACTCTCGTATGTTACACACGACACTCCTTCCTGCTGCACCCCTTCCCCTCCGTCTTCCTCTGTTAATTTTTCTGTCCACCTCACCACCTTCCGTCCACCAACAAAGGTACCGCCCCTCTTTTTTTTTTTTGCCTCTCCCACGCCTGTTACTGCTGCTTTAACTAGCATAGGTAACGCTTCACACACACATACCTGAGAGGTAGACTCGTCAAATATACCTGGAGTATACCTGAAGGATGTTCCGGGAGTCAACGCCCCCGTTGCCCGGTCCATGACCAAGCTTCACGGTGGATCAAGGCCTCATCAACTATATCTTGCTGTCAGTTCACCATATATTTATTAACGTTCGTGTCATCAAACAAACAAAGGCAAGTACTGTACAAATGGTACAGTACTAAATAATGTATACTAACGAATAATTAAATGCTCAATAGTAACCCACGTGGAGACAGAAACACAGGAGGTTGATTGTTCTGTATATTTCGACCCCCTTCTGGGATCCTCTTCAGCAGACGAGGATCCCAAAAGGGGGTCGAAATACACAGATAAATCAACCTCGTGTGTTTCTGTCTCCACATGGGTTATTAGTGAGCAATGTATAGCAGCATGTACTGTTGTTAGTGTCTACGTCCTAGGCTGTGCTGCATACTAGTGAGCAATTATAGCAGTATGTACTCTTGTTAGTGTCTACGTCCTAGGCTGTGCTGCATACTAGTGAGCAATGTATAGCAGTATGTACTCTTGTTAGTGTCTACGTCCTAGGCTGTGCTGCATACTAGTGAGGCAATGTATAGCAGTATGTACTCTTGTTAGTGTCTACGTCCTAGGCTGTGCTGCATACTAGTGAGCAATGTATAGCAGTATGTACTCTTGTTAGTGTCTACGTCCTAGGCTGTGCTGCATACTAGTGAGCAATATATAGCAGTATGTACTCTTGTTAGTGTCTACGTCCTAGGCTGTGCTGCATACTAGTGAGCAATGTATAGCAGTATGTACTCTTGTTAGTGTCTACGTCCTAGGCTGTGCTGCATACTAGTGAGCAATGTATAGCAGTATGTACTCTTGTTAGTGTCTACGTCCTAGGCTGTGCTGCATACTAGTGAGCAATGTATAGCAGTATGTACTCTTGTTAGTGTCTACGTCCTAGGCTGTGCTGCATACTAGTGAGCAATGTATAGCAGTATGTACTCTTGTTAGTGTCTACGTCCTAGGCTGTGCTGCATACTAGTGAGCAATGTATAGCAGTATGTACTCTTGTTAGTGTCTACGTCCTAGGCTGTGCTGCATACTAGTGAGCAATGTATAGCAGTATGTACTCTTGTTAGTGTCTACGTCCTAGGCTGTGCTGCATACTAGTGAGCAATGTATAGCAGTATGTACTCTTGTTAGTGTCTACGTCCTAGGCTGTGCTGCATACTAGTGAGCAATGTATAGCAGTATGTACTCTTGTTAGTGTCTACGTCCTAGGCTGTGCTGCATACTAGTGAGCAATATATAGCAGTATGTACTCTTGTTAGTGTCTACGTCCTAGGCTGTGGTACATATTCATCTACTGCTATTCTTTTTTTCATTTCTTTTCCTTTTATCTCCGATTTGGTTTCTTCTCCTTTGAGCATCATCATTTGCTTCTGTATTTTTCCTCTTGTGTTCCTGTTGTTGTTAATGAAATTAATGTTGCTAATGATGATGTTGCCGCTGCCGCTGCTGCTGCTGCTGTTCTGGCTCCTATGTTGCTGCTGCTCTGCGGCTGTTGCCACTACTGCTGCTGCTGCTGCTGTTCTTGCCGCTGCTTTGTTATCAGTGCTGCTGCTGCTCTGCAGCTGTTGCCACTATGCTGCTGTTGCTGCTGCTACCACTGCTACTAGTGCTGCTCCTGCCATTAATTACTACTGTATTGCTATAAATACTACTACTACTGCTGCTACTACTATTCTTGCTGCTGCTACCACAGCTCTTACTATTACAGTTGTTACTACTACAACTGTTATTACTACAGCTGTTACCATTACTGCTGCTACAAGTCAGTTAGAAGAACGAGCCATTTAAAGGGAGAATGAGCCAGTTAAAAGGAGAACGAGCCATTTAAAGGGAGAATGGAGGAAATATCCCGAGAGAGAAATGATATAAAATGTCTCCAGACTTAAACTGCGCCAGTATTTTCAATAGTTCCCTATATCGAAAACCGAACGCTCTTACCAACGAGGTGGCAACACTGTTGGTGGTGGTGGTGGTGTTGCCAGATACTGTCAGGATGTTGGTGGTATTGCCCAACATTGTCAGGCTGTTCGTGGTATTGCCCGACATTGTCAGGCTGTTCGTGGTATTGCCAGACATTGTCAGGCTGTTGGTGGTATTCCCAGACGCTGTCAGCCTGTTGGTGGTATTGCCAGACACTGACAGGCTATTGGTGGTGTTACCAGACATCTTGAATGTCTTGAAGGCAGGCACCACGTGCGAGTCTTGTGAAGGCAGGCACCATTTACGGGCCTAGTGAAGGCAGCCACCACGTGGGAAGGCCTTGTGAAGGTAGGCACCACGTACGGGCATAGTGAAGGAAGCCATCACGTGGGAGGGTCTTGTGAAGGCAGCCACCACGTGAGAGGGTCTTGTGAAGGCAGCCACAACGTGGCAGGGTCTTGTGAAGGCAGGCACCAAGTGGGAGGGTCTTGTGGGAGGGTCTTGTGGCAGGGCTTGTGAGAAAGTGCTGATTAATGATGTTGGTAAGAAGTGAGAGACCTCAACCACTGAGAGAGACAGAGGAGGAGGAGGCAGCCACCCAACTGACTTCAAGTGGTGTTCTTACGAGACCTATTTTAGAAGGCGAAACAACTTCTGAAACCCGTGCTTAAGTATTTGATGGGGATTTTATTGTAAATATACCTTTTACTGGCACTTTTTGTATAATCAGGTCTTTCAGTGATTATACAGCACTGTAATAATTCTCATTAATATTACCATATTTTCCGGCGTATAAGGCGCGCCTTTTTCCCCAGTCTTGGAAAAACACCGTGCGCCTTATATGCTCAAGGTCAGGTTCAGGGTCAAGGGTTACCCTTTAGCACAAGTAAGAGGGTGTTTGGCCCTCCTTGAATATAATTACTGAATTACCATTATGATATTTGTCGTGCGCCTTATATGCCGAAAAATACTGTATATTCTATGCCTCTCTTTCCCTTGTGTGACAGTGTCAGGATGCTGCCCTCCTATACCCCTCCCCCTGTGTGACAGTGTCAGGATGCTGCCCTCCAACACCCCTCCCCCTGTGTGACAGTGTCAGGATGCTGCCCTCCTACACTCCTCCCTTCCCTGTGTGACAGTGTCAGGATGCTGCCCTCCTACACTCCCTCCCTGTGTGACAGTGTCAGGATGCTGCCCTCCAACACTCCCTCCCTGTGTGACAGTGTCAGGATGCTGCCCTCCAACACCCCCTCCCTGTGTGACAGGGAGGGGGTGTTACGAAAGAAAAGCTTCATTTTCTTTTATATAAACCATTCTTCATCCCCCTCCCTCCAAAAGAAATATTAATATCAAAACCACTCTACAAATTAGACAACCATCACTTTCATCTGTTCCTAACCTGTAATGTGTTTCTATGTGATTACTTAAAAAAAAATCTCGTTTGCAATTAAATCTCCTTTATTAAACGTTTTAATGTGAAAAAGTAAATTTCAATAAATTTACACTAAGTCATATACTTGCTGGGTTACGCTGGTGCTCACACTCTGAAACATTATGCAGTGCTTAGAAATAAACATTTATTCACAAATGAAGCCAGTTTTTTATAAGCCAAGTGAATACAGCAGAGGTAAGCCAGTGGTGGATGCTGCCCAGCTCTACCATAATGCCATCTGCTACCCTACCTTCACGTCTCCAGACACACATCACCTTACAGTGGTCCGTTATAGAGTCGGAACTACTGAATGGGTCATCTTATGATCCACATCCTGACGAGTAAACTGACATTACAGGTCAACTCTCACCTTTGTGAGGCACAAACACTGCTCCCTCTACTGTGTGACACAAATACTGGTCCCTCCACTGTGTGTGACACAAACACTGGTCCTTTCAGTGTGTGTGACACAAACACTGGTCCCTTCATTGTGTGTGACAAACACTGGTCCCTTCATTGTGTGTGACAAACACTGGTCCCTTCATTGGCAAACACATGAACTTTCTCAAACAGCATCAAGGCAGAACATTTTCTGGGATTAATGAAAACATTACCCGCTCCTTAATATTCCTGGGGCAATCGTGTAATTTAATCTAAGCTCTAGTATGCATTTTGAGGCAATCATAAGATACGTACCACCCATCCACCCCACCTCAAAGTTACCAAGAGGCAGGTATCACCCACCCATTCCACCTCAAAGTTACCAAGAGGCAGGTATCACCCACCCATTCCACCTCAAAGTTACAAAGAGGCAGGTATCAACCACCCATCCCACCTCAAAGTTACCAAGAGGCAGGTACCACCCATCCCACTTCAAAGTTACCAAGAGGCAGGTATCACCCATCCATCCCACCTGAAGGCAGCCAGAAGTCAGGTACCACCCACCCACCCCATCTGAAGGCAGCCAGGAGGCAGGTACCACCCACCCATCCCACCTGAAGTCACCCATATCACTCGGTGTTCTCCAGGTGATGTTCTCATTAACACTTACCTTACAGTGGTGTGTTCAGTCTACAGTGTCAAAGTTCAGACTTACCTGTGTCTAGATGTTGCAAATCATGTCCCTCTGTGGAGAAGAAAATAATGTTAATAAATCAAGAAATACACAATATACAACCAAAAATACGCAGTATAGAACCAGAAATACACAGTAAACACTCAGAAATACACAATATACAAGGAATACACTGTATACAAGCGGAAATACAGATTAAAATTACCGTCACTACTCGCAGTTGACTGTGTATATGACTATGTGACTGCTTAAGTGACTGTATCTATGACTATGTGACTGCTTAAGTAACTGTATGTGACTGTGTATACATGTTACTCTACCTCTATGTATTATTATTATGACTGTTATATTAAAGCCGTAAATCCGTAGGGGTCATACAGTACCTGGGGAGTGGGAGGCGATCAAATCTAATCCGAATGTAGCGGAAAGGTAGCTCCAGTTCCTTGGATCATGAGTCTTTCACCAGCAACAAGGCGCTCATTTCCCCCTAAGGGATCCCTTCCTTCCTTTCCTCTTAAGGGACTTCCCTTCCCTTAAGGGAAGCCTTGATTAACAACCATGTCAGTATAGACCTGAGTCCCATCTCTTAGTGTCTGTCACCACTGATTAATGGTTTCTCTCTATCTCTCTCTCACTCACTCACTTTCTCTTTCATTTTCTAACTTTCTCTGACTAAATTGTTTCTCTCTCGTCTTCATTTTTCAAAAAATAGAGAATTTATCAGTCGGACTCGAATCCTGGAGGTGATAAGTACACAGTTTTGCGGCATCGATGTTCGGAATGTCATTTGAATTATGACAAACACATGAAACAGCGTTAACACAACAACTTTTCGCCCAATAGAACAACCCCCAGCAAAACGTTTTTCCCAACAACAGTTTAGCTCAACAAACCAACTTTTCGCTCAATATAACCTAATGTATTTGCCTCTCTAACTGTGCATTACGATGTGTATCTCCACATCACTGGCAAAATAGCTATTGAAGGAATGATGGTAAATGTGTTTCGTTCACTGGGTCACCCTAGCTTCATGAGAAGATGTATTGTACTGTAACATCTGTGCACCATCAGAGTATCTTCCGAACCTTGTGTCCCATATTACATATATCTATGGGTATTTATGTATATTTCCCTTATTGCATAAAGTATATCTGTATGAACATGAAATATATGTGTGTCGTGCCGAATATGTAAAACTTGTAATTTTGGCTTAAATAGCAACGCTCTTCTTGCCGAATAGGGCAAGCGAAAATTTATGTATGCAATAATTTCGGAAAAATCATTCTGAACCTAACGAAAATATATATTTCATTTTGTTTATTATTATTGTAAACTTATCTAAAATATATTCAATTGGATTAGGCTAAATTAAATTGTGCTTGTTATAAAAAGGTCAGGTAAATTTTCTAAGGTTCTTTTGGTGCAAAATTATTAATTTTTACTTTAACAACAATGAAAAAAATATATTTTTAACCGTATAAGAATTTTTTTTAGAAAGGACTTAATTTTAAATGAGTTCTTGCTAATTGACCAATTTTATCTATTCGGCACGACATATATATATATTCATTATAACGAAGTATATATGTATGTGCATGTAAGATATATTTTCATTATTACATTGTAAGTTATACATTATAAAGCACTGGTTTGGTAACAGAGTTGTCGATAAGTGGAACAAACTCCAGAGTACAGTTATAGAGGCTAAAACGTTGTGTAGTTTTAAAAATAGGTTAGATAAATACATGAGTGGGTGCGGGTGGGTGTGAGCTGAAACTGACTATCTTGTGCTACTAGATCAGATGCCATGCTCCTCCCTAAAGTGAATGTGACCTGACTTGGCCAGGTTGGGGCATTGGCTTAAGCCGGTAGGAGACTTGGACCTGCCTCGTATGGGCCAGTAGGCCTGCTGCAGTGTTCCTTCTTTCTTATGTTCTTATGTATAGCTATGTATATTTTTTCTGGAGGAGGGGAGAAGGGGGGTAGTGTTCCCCTTCCTTTGGAGAGATGAATCACTAAAGATGAGATGATGAATGGCTTGAGATGGGATGCTGAAGGATGATTTCAAGGATGATGAAGTGCCGTAATATATCATGAGTATCAGGTAAGGGAAGCGATCAGGAATACGAGCATGACAGATGGCTCTTTAGGGCGGCATGCTGCTGCTGTTACAGCAGCAGCAGCTAAGAGAGATGAAGTGAGGCTGGGAAGAGGCTGGCGGCGGCAGCAGCATCTTAGCGGGATGCTGGGACATGCACGAATAATCCCGTATTTTAGTAGAGTGCTTGGGGGCAACCCTCTAGTATAACGCATCCTAGAAGATTGCCGCTACTAGCTGCAGCCTACTAGCAGATGTATGATTTTATCAAATTGACCTAGCAGGATGCTCTCTACGGATTGAAGCAAGAAGCCCTCCATCGTGCAACTTTACCAACAGCTTAAGGAAGAATTGAGGATGGCGAAGATGGAGATTCGGCGACTGACCAAGGAAAACAAGAAGATTCGTAGTAGTCCTCCTGTTTTGAGTCCCCAGGTCAAGAAGGGAAACTGGTCAGTGGCTGGACAGCAGGGAACGAAGTTGACGATCAAGAAGACGAATGGAAAGGTAGAAACGATGAAGAAGAAAGAGACTGCTGTGGAACCTGTTGTGGAAACATCTAATACATTCTCAGTGCTACCCGACGAATGCGAGTCGACTACAGGGAACGTCACAACGAACGACACCAAGGAAGGTAAGAATATTGTTGTTGTTGGGGATAGCCAAGTTAGGTATATGGACAGGGCATTCTGCTTGAAGGACAGGAGTAGGAGACATAGGGTTTGCTTTCCTGGGGCTGGGATGGAGGATATTGTTAGCCGTCTGGATGACATCATGAGAGGTAATGGGAGCAATCCTATTATCTGTCTCAGTGCTGGAGGCAACGATGTTGGCAGACATAGGAGTGAAGACCTGATTAGCAGGTATAGGTCAGCAATAGAAATAATTAGGAGGAAGGGTGGGAACCCTGTCATATGTGGTATTTTGCCAAGGAGAGGAGTTGGAAATGAATGGTTGTCCAGGGTAATTGGTGTCAATTGCTGGCTGGACAAATACTGTAAGGAAAATGCGGTAACATTCATTGACAACTGGGACCTCTTCTATGGCAGAAATGACATGTATGCCAGGGATGGGGTTCACTTATCTAGGTCTGGGGTGGGGGCACTGGCAACTGCAGTGGAGGGAGCTGTTAGGTCTTTAAACTAGGAATAGTTAGTGGTATGGGTTTTGGCAGGAAAACAGTGAAGTCCCAGTGTAGTAATATTATGAGTTCTAGGGGAACTAGTAATAAGCAGAATGGGGTAGATATTGAAAAGCCAGTGACACTGGGTGATAAGGACAATAATAGGTTTAGTAGAAAAACAGAAATGAGCAGGAAGGGTAAAGAGAAAGGAGAGTCTTTCAATGTTTATTATGCTAATAGCCGTAGTGCTAGGAATAAGATGGACGAGTTGAGATTAGTTGCTAGTGCAGGTAACATTGATGTATTTGCCTTAACTGAGACGTGGTTTAATTAAAAAAGTCGGGACATGCCTGCGGAATGTCACATTCAGGGTTTTAAATTGTTCCAAGTAGATAGAAGTATCGGGAAGAGGGGTGGGGTGGCATTGTATGTCCGAGATCGCTTGAACTGTTGCATAAAAACGGGTATTAAGTCTGAAGTAACACATACAGAGTCTGTTTGGATAGAATTTTCAGAGGGGCATGAAAAATTAATTTCAAGGTCCCAGGACCGAATGATGATGCCTCTTTTGGTCTTGGTATCTTGACTGGAATAGAAGTGTGTAAGATCATTTCTATTGGTGGGTTTCCGATAAACTTGAAATCTTAGGCTGTTGTCTACTTTGTGAATGAGGACGTCGAGGAAAGGTAGCTTGTCATTGGACTCTTCTTCTAGTGTAAACTGGATCGCCGGTTCAACTGCGCAAGGCTCAATGCAGTTGAACCGGCGATCCAGTTTACACTAGAAGAAGAGTCCAATGACAAGCTACCTTTCCTCGACGTCCTCATTCACAAAGTAGACAACCTAAGATTTCAAGTTTATCGGAAACCCACCAATAGAAATGATCTTACACACTTCTATTCCAGTCAAGATACCAAGACCAAAAGAGGCATCATCATCGGGTTTTTCCTAAGAGCATACTGAATTTGTAGTCCTGAGTTTCTTGACGAGGAATGTACATACATCCACCAAACATTCACTGAGTTACATTTTCCTTCATTTTTCATCAAAGACTGCAAGAAAAGAGCTCTTCAGATCATTAATTCTCCACGCATCAACACCACTCCCAACAAAGTTATAATTCTTCCCAACAGCCAGGTTGCACTGAACGTCTCAAAAGTACTTTCACAAGCTAACACCAGAGTCGCCATCGCTTCTAGCACTTCAATAAAGGATCTAACCAGGACAAAATCCAAGCACCACGAACCAGTCAATGCAGGAGTTTACACTATACCCTGTGGAGGCTGTGACAAGATTTACATAGGTGAAACAGCAAGACACCTCGACACCCGCCTCAATGAACACATTTACGCATGTAGGAACGTTAACTTGAACAACGCCTGTGTACAACACCGAAATTCCACCAATCATCTCATGAAATTCAGAGATGCCCAATTAGTGATCAAAGAAACTAATTTCCGCAGACGCAAGTGCCTCGAATCAGCACTGATCGCTGTTTCGAATACAATTAAACAAAACAACGGCAGCTTCACCATCTCCGAAGTCTTATCAAGAATCCTCCCGAAAACAGTAAACCCTGCCATCACAAAGTCTCTCCTGTTATACTACACAAAGCACATTACAGAGAGTGAACACTGAAACAAGCTGCCTCTTTCCAGTCTATATTTGTCCAACCTATTTTTATGTTACCCAAGTAATAGCTTTTATATCCTTTTACTCATGTACGAATTAATTGCTCTACCTTATTGTATTACTTTTGTCACTACCACTACTACTACTACTACTACCACTAGTGAACATCGATATGGTACCTCACTAGTATTGCACCTCACTCTGAGCCTTTATATACCCTCTGTGTCCATGTATTGTTTGTAATGGCTTGATAAAACTCCTGGAGAGCGAAACGTTGCCACAATAAATGTCACACTAGTTGCACTTGTGTCCTTTTAACGTCCTAAATCCTAGACAGAACCAGCCAGTTCTAACCTAACCCAACTTAAAGCTAAAATAACGTAAAAAAGACAAGTCGTGAATAGTACAGAACGTAGGAGGGACGCTAATTAAAAAATATCGAACGGCGCTTTACTGTACGTTCTCCCGAGCATTTGTAAACCATGTGATCCTTAGGACGACAGGTGGCTGGGGTGACGAACAGGAACAGATTTAGTTGAGGATGAATTAGTTGACAGGAGGAGGAGGAGGAGGAAACGGAAGAGGAGAACGGAGGAGGAGGAGGAGGAGGAGGAATCAGTAAACAGGAGAATGAGGGAGAAAAGCTATACAGGTTATATCCTAGATGTATATCTCAACTGTTATAGGGTATACACAGTATATAACACAGGAATATCACAAGTGTAATAGAATATACACGAGGTTTAACATAAGAATATCACAATTGTAACAGGGTATACACGAGGTATAACAGAGGAATATCACACAGACATAGTACACAATTTCCACTTCAACTTGATAACAGCTGTGATAAACCACTTCAGAGGACAACAGCGATGCTCACACTGGGAATGGTGGGGGATGAAAACAAGGAATGGTAGAGGATGGTGGGGATGGAAACAAGGAATGGTGGAGGATGGCGGGGGATGGAAACAAAGAATGTTGGAGAATGAAAACAAGGAATGGTGGAGGATAGAAACAAGGAATGGTGTAGGATGGTGGAGGATGGAAACAAGGAATGGGGAGGATGAAAACATAGAATGAAGGAGGATGGAAACAAGGAATGGTGAGGGATGGAAACAAGGAATGGGGGAGGATGGTGGAGGAAGGAAACACAGGGAATGGAAGAGGATGGTGGAGAAGAGAAACACCCTGAATGGAGGAGGATGGAGAAGAGAAGCATAATGAATGGAGGAGGGGGAGGAGGAGGATGGAGAAGGAAAGCACAGGGAATGGAGAAGGATGGTGGAATGAAATAAAACAATAAAGATAAGAAAACTTAATCTATAACTAATACTTTCTAATAAACAGAAAGCATTATGACATTTTGTAAATTATGACTTACTGTAAATAATTGTCATTTTACAAGCAAATGTGGCATTTTTGTAAATAATTATGACATTTAGTAAAGGATTGTGGCACTTTGTAAATTATTAATTTTTTTTATAAAGCTATGGACAAGCAAGTAACGTATTACTGGGGAAGACGAGGGAAAGCTGCCGACAGTTACTGTTGAGAAAGACAAGACTGCGGTGAGGATCTGTATTTGTACAAGAGGCATTGATCGAGGTTGTGTCTGACGGCACTGAGAATTTGCAGCGAGGAATTTCTGGTTGCAGTATTAGTTAACTGCATCAAGGCCTTCACAAAGCTTTGAGTTTTCCCCTCACACACAATTCTACTTTGCAAACATCAGGCCGAAGTGATATACCGCTGTGACTGGAGCCTGAAAAAAAAACACTGTAAAATATATGTTACCCACAGGTGCAGAAACAGTGTCTCCATCCTTCAAAAATCCAACATTCGCCACTACATTCGTCATTACAAAAGGCCATACTGGAGTTTACAAGGATTTCGACAGCGGGTACCGGCCCAAAGGATGCAGGGGTCCACAGAATTGTTTTTGTATACACACCTACCTGGAGGTTATTTCGGGGAGGAATAACCTCCAGGTAGGTGTGTATACAAAAACAGAATTCTGTGGACCCCTGCATCCTTGGGGCCGGTACCCGCTGTCGAAATCCTTGTAAACCTGGAGGGTGTTCCGGGGAACAACGCCCCCGCGGCCCGGTCCGTGACCAGGCCTCCCGGTGGCGAGACAGCTACAAGTCTACCAGTCTGTCTACAAGAACGCAGTTAGGATTTTACAACAGACAACACCACTTTCGCTTGAGTACAGCCTGGAGTTTTACGACTCACTTGCCATGGGTTCTAACCCCATCCGTGGTTTAACTCGCATTCACACCTCATCGCTTGGGACGAAGCAGAATAACTACCAGGAACACGAAAAACTCATGTTTCATTTATTTTACCGATGATATGGATAATTTATCGCGTAAGTAAGTTTATTCAGGTATACACAAATACAGTTACATAGAATTATCATACATAGCAGCATATGTGTAGAAAACCTGGGATAACCCAAAAAAGTCAGACTTATTTCCATTGGGGTCCTTTTACCTTATTATTATTTATTGGTATAGTATGTTTGTAAACTTATCAGAGTCTGTGTTAAAGGTATTTGATGCAGCTTGTAGTTTACTTACTAGTGTTGATGCAACAGATGTGTAGTAGGAATTAAAGCAATTTGCCACCTTAGATGTTTCGTGGCATACCTCATTATCGATAGTGAGTACTATGTTAGACCTATCTACTGGCTTATGGCTATACCCCAGCGTACCTCATATCCCTCCTGTGGACGGTATCGCCAGAGAATGTAGCTACACAAAAGGCCTAGAAATTACGCCTTTTTTGGATTTATATCAACAGTTTGTCTTATCTGTTGCAAACAAATTTAAAATATTTGTTTAAAATGTCTGGTATTTTATTTTCATCAATAAGATGGTCTGGAATCATCAGTTGTTAAACGCAGCATCAAACAAAACAATGGGATGTTTACTTTGTCAGTGACCATAGCGCATATTGTATTTAAACAGTTAACTGTACACAGTCGGACAGGCCTCCGGCAGTGCACCTTCCACGCTCGAGTTGTTTTATTTACACCTAAACACATGATACCTAAACAGGTAACGAAACTACTTGAGCACTAAGCCACTGTTCCTTATATCTCCTGTTTACTTGTACAATACCAATGATCAGTGAAAAATTCACTGCAGTAGTATCTGAATACTAGTGAACGATGCCCAAAGAAACTCGCTCTCTACGAGGGGGTGTATAACAAGGGATCAGATAAAAAGCGACACAGACGAAATGTTAATGACCAGAAGTTTGAAAAATGAGTTGAGATGAAGAATGGATGATAACTTTGACAGATCAACTAATGGACTTCTCGTGTGTAATGTAGGAAAGTCTACACTCTCCTGGTAACACTCGCCACACTATGTGTAGAATGTGTCACCAGGAGTGTCCTACACTCACCTGGTGACGTTACGTGGGGAAAGTGTAGGAAAGTCACCACTCTCTCTTGGTGACTATTAGATTCAACAACTGGTGACTGCACGAGGGTCATCAATGCCCCGATGTATGTAATCGTCAACATACAGACTACAATGATATACACATCGAGAGATGTATGTCTCTCAGTGTATGCACACTTAATAATCTAATCTAATCCATATTTCAGGGATCAGAGTAGATTCTTTCTCTCACACACACCACTGTATATAATACCCATCTCTGTGTATACACAGAAATAGACACTTCATCTCCAGAAGTGAAACACTGAGGATCACTTTCATTATGAAGTATACACTCAGAGTGGAGCACTGAAGCGAACCTCCAGTAGTGGAGCACTGAAGTGAACCTCCAGGGAGCCTCACAAGCCTTCGCAACTGGGGAAAAAATACAACCTAAATTCTTAATGTTTCGTCCAAGGAAAAGACGCAATCAGAGAAAGACCTCCTTTAGCTCAAGATCAACCCAAGTACTTTCGAACTGGTCCGAGACTGACCAGACCTACTTTTAAGACTTCTCAACAATTTTCCTGGTATGGACACAGCCAAGGACCAAAGCTTCGCTAAGGCATTCTTAACATTCCCTTCAGTGTCCGCTACCACGTGGACGAAGTAGCAACTTCTGGAGACAGTGGTCCCACGATTATATTATCACTAGTATTATAATAAAAACTAAGCGCTAAATCCACAAGGGTCATATAACGCTCTCCTAGGATTATTAAAGTCACGGGGAAGTGCTAAAACAGTAGGGGTCATAGAGCGCCCGGGGAAGGAGGGGGAGGGAATAATTGAGTGTGATCTGAAAAAGGGGATGGTAGCTTCAGTTTCCTTGGGTCTACAGCCCTTCATTATTTTTGTCGTATTTAAGAAAATTGGATACATCAGCAATGTGGTGCTACCGTATTGTATGTGATGATTAGAAAGTGGGAACACAAGTTGTGTTATCTCTCGTATTTCCATCACACAGGATGTGTTACATGTATTTCATCACACAGGATGTTACTGTACAACTTCATCAACATGACCCCCCCCCCCACTCTTAACCTTTTCCCCTACCCTTGAAGGGGGTGCTTGCTGGGGTGGTAGGGATCCACGTCAAGAGACTCGTCTCCCTCTTATCTTTCAGCATCACGATTTCCTTAATTTTTTCCCTTCAGGGGCCTACCCCGGGAGGTAAATTTGGAAATTTTCCCCCCCCCTTTTAATTTTAAATTTTTAAATAAAAAAAACCCCAACCCCAAGTTTTAAATCCCTCTCAATTATAACGGGGGAAATGTTCTTAGGATGACCCAAAAAAATTTTTTGGGGGGGGAAATAAAGTGTTCTAAAAAAGGGGTTAAACCCTTCCCTGGGGTTACACCCTTCTTAAATTTTTTTTTTAAGAAAAAATTAAAAACCCCCAGCAAGTAACCCCCAGGGTATTAAAATGGAAAAATAAACCTATTTTGTTTTCCCCAAAAAACAAAAGGGGAAAAAGGAAAGTTTCTTCCCCAGGTTACTTCAATTTCCCAACTGCCCAATTTTTAAACCCTTTTTTTCCCCTTCCCCAAAGGGGGTCGTTTGGTTTTAAAATCCAAGGTCGTTCTCCCCAAAAAGGATAAATTTTACAAAAGGGAAATCCACCAAGTTTTTTTTTTCCCCCTGGGATTAAAAGGGGGTGTTTAAAAAATTTTTTAAGAAAGGAAAAAAGGGTTTTATTGTATTAAAAAGGGTGGTACTTATTTCTGCCACAAGTTTTTTAAAATTTTTTTAAAAAAGGGAAATTAAAATTTCCCCTAAATTTTTGAATAGGTAAAACATGGTTATTTATTTGTCCAAAATTTTAAAATTTAATAAAATTTATGAAACTTTTAATTAAAAATTAACCCCCCCAAAAAAATTTTAAAATAATAAATCTTTTTTTTTTAAAATTTTAAATTAAACTTAAATAATAATTATTTTAAATTTTGGGGATTAAAAAATAAAATAAAGTAATAAAAAAATCAATTTTTTAAAAAAATTTTTTAAATTCTTATTTTTATAAAAAATTTTGAAAATTTTTATAAATTTTTAAAAATTATAAATTTTTAAAAATTTAAATTTTAAAATATTATTATTTTTATATAATTTTCTATATTTTAATTTTTTACAATTATTTTTTTTTTTTTATATTTTATTTTGTTTTTAAATTATTTTTAATTTTTTTTTTTTTTTTTAAATTATTTTTACAAAATTAAAAATTTAATTAATTTTATTTAAATTTTTTTAAAAAATAAAAAAAATTTATTTTATAAATTTCATTATATAAAATTATTTTTTTTAATTATTATATTTATTACATAATTATATATAAAATTATTTTTAATTTAAAATAATTATAAAATTTAAAAATTTTATTATTTTATTTTATTTTTATATTTTTAAAATTAAAATTTTTAAATATATATATATATTTTAAATTAATATAAATATAATAATAAATTTTTAAAACTATAATATTTAAAATTTTTATATATATAAAAACAATAATACATATATTTAAAATTTATACATTTTTAAAATTATATTAATTTTTATACATATATATAAAAATTTTAAAATATAAAATAATAAAATATTTTTAATTTTTTATTTTACTTTAATATAATTATAAATATTAATAATATATATTATTTTATATATTTATATCATAAAAATATATAATATATTATAAATATATAATTTTTAAAAATATATTTAAATATAAAACATTTATATTTTTAATATATATTTATATTATATAAAATTTTATATTTATAATAAAAAATTTATATTTTTACATAATAAAATATATATAATATATAATTATATATAATATTATTATTAATAAAACATTTTAAATATATTATAAAATAATATTTATATATTTTTATATATATTTATTAATAATATAATAAAATAAAATAATATATATATATATATACATATATAATAATTTTATATATATTTTAAAAAAAAAATATATATAAAATACATTTTTACATATTATATAAAATTTTAAAAATATATATATATTTATAAAAATATATATATAAAAAATACTATTTTCATATTTTTATTTTTAATATATATATATAATATAAAATAATATAAAAATTTATATTTAAAATATAAAAATAAAATTTATATATTTTTTATTATATATAATATATTTTAAATATAAAATATATTATATATAAAAAATATAATAAATATAATATATAATATTATAAATAATATATATATATAATTTTCTATATAATAATAAATACATAATATAAAATATATTTTAAAAATATAAATCTTAATATATAAAAATATATATAAATTAAATAATATATAAATAATTTATTAAAAATATAAAAAATATATATATTAATATAAATAAAATTTCATTTATAATAAAATTATATAAAAAATAAAATACATATATAAAAATAAAATTATAATATATAAAAATAATATAAAAAAATTTTAATATTTAAAAAAAAAATAATTATTTATAATATATATTATTATATATATATTATATATATTATAGGTGTAGGTTGGTAGACAGCAACCGCCCAGGGGGTATACCGCCTAAAAAGTGAGTGTACAAAAAAAGCCTGTTTTTTTTTCATGATGGTAGGATTGTGGTGTCCTTTTTTCTGCTATAAAATGAAAATTTTTAGGGACGTCTTGCTACTTTACTTACACTTAGGTCAATACACTTTCATGTAAAGCACATATATACACCCCCTCTGGGGTTTTTTTTATTTTCTTTTATTTTTTTTCTTGTTTTTTCCTCTTTTCTCCATGGGGGAGTGGAACAGAATTCTTCCCCCGAAGATGCTTTTTGTAAAAGGGGGGACTAAAAAAACGGGACAAGGGGCTAGTAACCCCTTTTCCTGTATTAAACTAAATTTAAAAAGAAAAATTTGTTTTCCTTTTGGGCCCCCCCGCCTCGGTGGGGTACGGCCCTGTGTTAAAGAAAAAATATATAATAAAATTTTTTATATATATATATAATAATATATTTATATATATAAATTATTATTAAATTTATATATAAAATTTATATTTAATAATATTATATATATTTTAAAATATATATTATTTTAAATAATATATATATTTTTAATAATATATTATATATATTAATATATATATATTATATATATATAAATATAATATATTTTTTAAATTTTGGGCCGAAAAGTAAAACTGGTCAATTAGCAAGAACTCATTTAAAATTAATCTTCAAAATTTTTTCTTTAAAAGTTTTAAAGATACATTTTTAAATTTTGTTAATGTAAAAAATTAAAAATTTTTTACCAAAAGAATTCGAAAAACTTTTTCCTAACCTTATTTACAAAAAACAAAATTTTAAAATTTGCTAATCCAACAAAAATATTTTTGACAAGTTTCAATAATTTAATAATAAAAAAAAAATGAAAAAAATTTTTTTTAGTTAGGTTTAGAACGATTTTTGCGAAATTGATACACAAAATTTTTTCTTACCTTTTCCGGCAGAAGAGCGTTGCCCTTTAGCCAAAAAACGCAAGTTTTCCCATTTGACCATTAATAATGAATTAATTAATGATTCAGCTCGAGGCTTCTTTTCCCTTTTCTATGTATTACTTTGGATATTCCCTTTTTTTATAGTAATCTAGCGTGTAGATCCATTTCCCCTGGGAGCGTTTTTCCCCCGGTGAGAGATCCCGCGGAAACGTTCATTTTCCTTTACATACTTTCCCGACTGGTGGGTCAGCAGAACAATCTGCCGGCTCCCCCGCACACGCCTGGCCCCGAGAGGCATATTTTTCCCTTTTTTGATTCAACATGGTGAAGGTTGTTGCACAAGTTTTTCAGCATGTGGGGGCCCCGCTCTTGCCTTATTCTAGTCTTACCCCAAAATGAAAATACTAAGCTCTCTAATCACTGCAGTTAAAACATGCGCTTGGGTGAGAAGCAAACGTTAGGGAAAATTTTCGCCTGTTCCCACAGTTTCAGACATCTTTTCCAAATTTGGCTAAAAACGTCAATATCGCACAGTAAAGAGTGCAAGCGTTCACGTATGACTTCCAAGAATGGACGATGCAGCCAGTTGCAGGGTGAGTAATATCTGAAATTCTAAGTGACTCGTCCATTTTATGTCATTACCGTTGCCAAAAAAAAATCAAAATAAGTTAAAAAAATTGGTGAACCATTCAGTACAAATCTGTCCCCATCACCCTCAAAAAAAAAAAAAAAAACTGATGAGAAATATAGGAAATTGTATTTTAATTTTTAAAGAATTACGCATTGTGAGGTTGAATCAAGAGCCTTTAACTGTACAGTATATTTACCATCATCTTCCCAAGTCCAGCATAACAGCAGCCGGCCTGAGTCCATATCTTTATAAATAAATCCAACTTGCAATTTCAAGTATCATTTCTGTATTTAATGAACCAATATTAGTTTTGGTTATGATGTAAAAGCAGGAAGCCCTAAAGGTACTGTGCACCTGTGTGGTGGCCTTAGACAAGGGCAAGGTAGCGTCCTGCTGAACATAAGGGCAAGATGACGTGTCCAATACAAGACTAAGATGATGTGCCCAGTACAAGGGCAAGGTGGCGCCGTGCCCAACAAAAGAACAAGATGACGTGCCCAACACAAGGGCAAGATGACGGGCTCAACAAGGTGGCGTCGTGTCCAAAGTTCGGCCACTTCGTGACTTGCGGTAACCCCAGGTGATCGTTGAGTCACCATCCAACCTGCCTGATGACCTCTGATAAGTGAATGGCGGCGCCGAGGTCACAGTCCTCTAGTAGTCGCATATTTCTGATAGTTTCCAATAGATTGTTTTTGCTCTTGCAGCCCGGCCTGAAGTCTGGCTTCCCTGCTGACAGCACGGTCAACCAGACTGTTTGAGCTAGCGAACCACAGCTCCACATAGCCTTCAGAAGCAAGCACCTGTAGCTAGAAGCCAGTCTAGATCATGCAGACTGCTTAAGTCATGGTCACTAAGTGATGTAATATATAAAAATCAATGAAATAAGGGACTACTAACAAATGTTCAAGAAATATTAGAACATAAGAAAGGAGGAACACTGCAGCAGACCTACTGGCCCATACTTGGGAGGTCTATCAAACCCAAACCTACTAAAAATAATATTCCCCCAACCCGTTATCACAGTAATTTATCCACGGTGGCGTATTACCAACCGCTCTAGGAACAATACCCTGACTTTGCCTTTTCTAAATAACTCATAACCACTTGAACTTGTTTAAATTCAACCATACCTTGCCAGAACATGTTAAAAATAATTCAGAAGCACGTGTAAACTATATTGTATTTCTTTGTGGCTGAAATCATTTCTGTACTACAGACACATTATGTAACCAGATAAACTTATCAGTTCAGTACCGCTGTAATTTACTTAGTTACCAATGGTTTACTTGAGTGACCAGTCCATGAACTCATTATATAACTCTCTAATCTTTGGTCTAATACACACAGCATGGGTATGGGGACTTTACTACCCACAGGATGGGTATGGGGTATATACTGAATCTATTAACCTAAAGTATGTCGCTTCCTCCTCCCACAATATCGTGAAAGTTATGTGTGTATGGTGTCAGTCCCACATGTAGACACTATGACCTGTGACCTGACCTGCTGCCATAACCACTCCACTAAGAGCGTAAAAGAAGACTGGAAGGAATTTCCCTTTGGTGTGACTTGTAAATGGTCTACAACGGGCAGAAACGTCGTCATAAGCTTGTATATCTTATGTGCGGGTTATTTGTGTATTGTTCCAGTGTATTGTGTCTTTCTGTAATAAAGTGTTTATTTTAGAAGTTCTTGTTAGGCCTGAGGCAGGATCAAGTCAGAGGATTCCTTATACACCACCACTACCCTTGACTCCTCCCCTCCACTACCATGAGAACCCCCCCTCCCCTCATTCCCCCATCAACCCTCTCCATCCTTATCACTCACACACTCCTCCTTCGTCAGGATCACCAGCAACACCCATTAGAGAGCTTCCTCATCCTTCCATACTAAGGAAGGTGAGGCTCCCTTCCTTTCTCTCTCCCAGCAGCCTTTCACTTTACTCTCCCCCTCATACTTTCTTCTATTCTTTCCATATGGTTACTCCTACTTTCACCTCTCTACTTCATCCTCCCTTCTCATCATCCTCCCTTCTCACCATCTTCCCTTCTCACCACCCTCCCTTCTCACCATCCTCCCTTCTCCCCATCCTCACTTCTTACCATCCTCACTTCTTACCATCCTCTCTTCTCACCATCCTCTCTTCTCACCATCCTCTCTTCTCACCATCCTCCCTCTCTGCCTCCACATTGAGGGAAGGCAGAACTTCCTGGCTAGCTCCTGAGAAACAAAAATGGCGATGCTGTAAAGAAACTGGAGCAAAGTGCTGTAAGAAGCACTGTGCTTGCTGACACAGTACTTTAAGTAGCACTCTGCTTGAGGACACAGTGCTTTAAGAAACATTCTGCTTGAGGACACAGTGCTTTAAGAAGCACTCTGCTTGAGAACACAGTGCTTTAAGAAACACTCTGCTTGAGGACACAGTGCTTTAAGAAGAACTCTGAGGACACAGTGCTTTAAGAAGCACTCTGCTTGAGGACACAGTGCTTTAAGAAGAACTCTGAGGACACAGTGCTTTAAGAAGCACTCTGCTTGAGGACACAGTGCTTTAAGAAGCACTCTGCTTGAGGACACAGTGCTTTAAGAAGCACTCTGCTTGAGGACACAGTGCTTTAAGAAGCACTCTGCTTGAGGACACAGTGCTTTAAGAAGCAATCTGCTTACTCGCACAGTTATTTCCCCCGTGACGCCTTTCAAGAGTCAAGACTTTTCAACTACTCTTATAGCAACTCCGCTTGACGCTCAAAAATACAATTGCCTCAAGTAGGTTTTTTTGAAATTTTAATGCAATATATATATATATATATTTTTATATAATATATATATATATATATATATAATTATATAATATAATATATTATTATATATATATATATATATATATATATAAGAATTCTGAGCTTGAGCCTTACAACCATAAAGGCAGATTCATTTTACAACGTTCGTTTACCGACGCATTACCATGCGCCAATTTATAAAACGTTTCCTGCACACAGACTGGACAGAAGCCCACTTAGCCACAGAAAGTAATATGGAACTTTTCTTGAAGAAAGAAGAGAGACGGAGAAGGCCAATACTGTCAAAGTACCACACTTGGATCCACTTCGAGGACAGCGTGAAACAAGCTTTTATGCCACAAGACGGGCAGAAAGCAGCAACTTCACTCTGGCTGTACCTTCTCCAGAACATCACTTCATCTGAGATCATATATACCCAGGATGACTCGAGTCTGGAACACATTCGTACAGCATAATGATGTCAACGAGATAAAGTCAGTTGATCAAATGAAAATGCTGGCACACAGATGGCTCCAACTTCATCCTGTTCCCTACTTGTATGTCTCATAACAATAAAAATGCTTTCCCAATGAGCTGATGTAGGTAACAGCTCTTAGCTTGTCAGTAAAGTTAAGAATCCTTAACCTGTAAATAGCTTGATATTAAAGCTAGGGATCCTTAACCTTGTCAAACCCTGTGTAAAAAAAAAAAAACTATTCTTGAAGAAAGAAAAGAGAGACGGGGAACTATTTAAGAAAGAAAAGCGAGGGGGAACTATTCTTGAAGAGAGACGGGGAACTATTTAAGAAAGAAAGCGAGGGGAACTATTCTTGAAGAGAGACGGGGAACTATTTAAGAAAGAAAGCGAGGGGGAACTATTCTTGAAGAGAGACGGGGAACTATTTAAGAAAGAAAGGCGAGGGGGAACTATTCTTGAAGAGAGACGGGGAAGTTTACCTGAAAGAGGATATTACAGCTGATAGGTTATTTCTCAAGCATTCCCTCATCACAGTATTATTACTCAACCTTCCTTCTCCCAGGATGAAAGATTTTTGGCAGCTCATGACCTTGTTTTATATGTATGTTGTTTCAGCATTCCACTTTACCTTCACCAATGTTTGTATGCATTAATGTGCGTGTTTTTACTATATATATATTATATATTATATATATATATATATATATATAATTATATATATATATATATATATATATATATATATATAATAATACATACATGTGTGTGGTGTGTGTGAGTGTCTCGTAGCTGAGTAGGTAAAACTTGTGATTTTGGCTTAAATACAACGCTCTTCTTGCCGAATAAGGCAAGGGAAAATTTGTGTATGCAATAATTTCGAAAAAATCATTCTGAACCTAAAGGAAAAAATATATTTAATTGTGTTTGTTTATTAATTATTGTAAACATATCTAAAATATATTTAGTTGGATTATGCTAAATTAAATTGCCTTGTTATAATTAGGTAAGTTTCCTAAATTTTTTTTGGTACAAAATTATTAATTTTTACATTAACATAAACGAAAATATATATTTTTAAACGTATAAGAGAAAATTTTACAAGAACTTAATTTTAAGCGTATATATATTAAATATATAACTATTATATATATTATATATTTATATATATATATATCAATATATATATATATTAGGTAATAATAATACAGAGAGAGAAGGAGAGAGAGAGAGGTTAAGAGAGGGGGGAAGAAGATTGTAGATGAAGGACATCATGACCAGCTACACCTCATAGGTAAAGTATGTTAACGTAGACAGGAACACATAATAGCACATTATTTCTCAGACTCATTTGTTAATAATAAGATAATCAAAGCCTTGTACTGCATATACAGTTAACACCGGCTACATGAATAACCTCTTGTATGGTGAGACTGCAACCTAGCCAATGACCAATGAACATGTTTAAACCTCGTCTTACCAAATTTTCTGTATTCTACGACATTAATATAGTAAACAGTGTCGAGTGTCGGGAGTGGTAATAAGATACTTGAATGTCTTGACTTTGTATCTATATATAAATGATGAGTTATGTAACTAGAATGTAATACATGGAATTAGTAGTATTATGCAACTATAGCTATCCTTAAAAGACGCTGTAACCTCTGTAATCATGTTTTTTAAGCTACCAGTCCAAAGGTGGCTATGGATTAGGTTAGGTAATAATTGTCAGGAAACAGGACAAGTGTTTCCTGACGTGGGTCTTAATCATATGATGACCCGGAATATTTGGTCATCTAACCGAGGCCTTCCGCTGGCTTACCCGTGGCTATGGGGGCACAATAAGATGTCATCCAGCCATTCACAGTGTAGCGCCATGTTATTCTCGATCTTCGTCTATTGTACCTGAAACATGAGGTGGAGTCGTAACATCACGCTACTAATAACGTAGCTTACAGTACTGAAGCTGTCATCACACTACATAGAACGTAGCTTACAGTACCTGAAGCTGTCATCACACTACTTAGAACGTAGCTTACAGTGCCTGAAGCTGTCATCACACTACTTAGAACGTAGCTTACAGTACCTGAAACTGTCATCACGCTACTTAGAACGTAGCTTACAGTACCTGAAACTGTCATCACGCTACTTAGAACGTAGCTTACAGTACCTGAAAGCTGTCATCACGCTACTTAGAACGTAGCTTACAGTACCTGAAGCTGTCATCACACTACTTAGAACGTAGCTTACAGTACCTGAAGCTGTCATCACACTACTTAGAACGTAGCTTACAGTACCTGAAACTGTCATCACGCTACTTAGAACGTAGCTTACAGTACCTGAAGCTGTCATCACACTACTTAGAACGTAGCTTACAGTACCTGAAGCTGTCATCACACTACTTAGAAACGTAGCTTACAGTACCTGAAGCTGTCATCACCTACTAAACGTAGCTTACAGTACCTGAAGCTGTCATCACACTACTTAGAACGTAGCTTACAGTACCTGAAGCTGTCATCACGCTACTAGAAACGTAGCTTACAGTACCTGAAACTGTCATCACGCTACTAATAACGTAGCTACAGTACCTGAAGCTGTCATCACACTACTTAGAAACGTAGCTTACAGTACCTGAAACTGTCATCACGCTACTTAGAACGTAGCTTACAGTACCTGAAGCTGTCATCACACTACTTAGAACGTAGCTTACAGTACCTGAAGCTGTCATCACACTACTTAGAACGTAGCTTACAGTACCTGAAACTGTCATCACGCTACTTAGAACGTAGCTTACAGTACCTGAAGCTGTCATCACACTACTTAGAACGTAGCTTACAGTACCTGAAGCTGTCATCACACTACTTAGAACGTAGCTTACAGTACCTGAAGCTGTCATCACACTACTTAGAACGTAGCTTACAGTACCTGAAGCTGTCATCACGCTACTAATAACGTAGCTTACAGTACCTGAAGCTGTCATCACACTACTTAGAACGTAGCTTACAGTACCTGAAGCTGTCATCACGCTACTAATAACGTAGCTTACAGTACCCGAAGCTGTCATCACACTACTTAGAACGTAGCTTACAGTACCTGAAGCTGTCATCATACCACATACAACGCAGCTTACAGTACCTGAAGCTGTCATCACACTACTTAGAACGTAGCTTACAGTACCTGAAGCTGTCATCACACTACTTAGAACGTAGCTTACAGTACCTGAAGCTGTCATCACGCTACTAATAACGTAGCTTACAGTACCCGAAGCTGTCATCACACTACATAGAATGCAACTTACAGTACCTGAAGCTGTGATGAATGGTCTTGAAAACCGACAATTTGAAGAATTGAGACACTTATGCAATATATGGGAATCTTTAAAGAAGAACGTTTCGCCACACAGCGGCTTCATCAGTCCAATACAAAGCAGGAAGGTATAAGGAGAGGAGTAGTTTGAGGTAATCAGTCCCTCAGCCTGGAATCGGTGTTCAGTCCATCACTCTTGTAGGAAGTACAACATAGGGCCAGAGAGGTGACTTATATACTGCAGTCAGGTGAGTTGAAGCAGGAGGCGGCGGGATCACAGTGGAACCATCCACTAGTCACTAGTGTAAGAATGTCTTCGTCCAAAGGTTGGACAAGGGTTGAATTCTTTGTATCAAGATCCCATGATGAATGGTTTTCAAAACCATTCATCACATCTGTCAGACACTGCAGCATCATGGGATCTTGATACAAAGAACTCTTCAACCCTTGTCCAACCTTAGGAAGAAGACGTTCTTACACCAGTGACTAGTGGATGGTTCCACTGTGATCCCGCCGCCTCCTGCTTCAACTCACCTGACTGCAGTATATAAGTCACCTCTCTGGCCCTATGTTGTACTTCCTACAAGAGTGATGGACTGAACACAACGATTCCAGGCTGAGTGACTGAGTACCTCAAATTCCTCCTCTCCTTATACCTTCATGCTTTGTATTGGACTGATGAAGCCACTGTGTGGAGAAACGTTTCTTCAATGAAGATTCCCATATGTTGCATAAGTGTCTCAATTCTTCTACCTGAAGCTGTCATCACGCTAGCTGTCATCACGCTAGCCGTCAAGCTAGCTGTCATCAAGCTAGCCGTTCAGGCTACACAGAATGAGGTGACAGACTAGGTAGTTTGAACAGAGTAGGGAGGGCAGGCATGGAGCCAGGAGACTTGACTAGCATCCAGGGTGGAAGCTCAAGGTCGACTGGTCTGGAGTACAAGGCTACCGCTGCTAGCAGCAGCAGCAGCAGCAGCAGCAGCAGCAGCAGCAGCAGCAGCAGCAGCAGAAGCAGCAGCTGCCACCGCTGCAGCAGCAGCCGCCACCGCTGCAGCCGCCGCCACATTCACAGCTTCCTGCGGCGCTCCTCAGAAATTGTTTTCACGGCTTTACGTAAAAGAAATGGCAAGATCACTTTCATCGCTGAAGAATATAATGCGTTTAAAGTAAGAGCTAAAGGGAAGTTTTACTTGCTACGTTAGAGGGAAGTTTTACGTGCCATGTTAGAGGGAAGTTTTACCTGCTATATTAGAAGGAAGTTTTATGTGCTGTTAGAGGAAGTGAATGTGTACTCGCCTAATTGTAGTTGCAGAGGTCGATTCATAGATCTTGACCCCGCCTCTTCACTGGTAGCTACTAGGTCACTCCCTGCTCCGTGAACTTTATCATACCTTTTCTTAAAGCTATGTATATGGATCCTGCCTCCACCACCTCACTTTCCAGAATATTCCACTTTCTGACAACTCTGTGACTGAAGAAATACTTCCTAACATCTCTGTGACTCATCTGAGTCTTCAACTTCCAATTGTGACCCCTTGTCGCTGTGCCCCATCTCAGGTGCATTTTATCTCTGTTCACCTTGTCGATTCCTCTCAGTATTTTATATGTTGTTATCATGTCCCCTGTGTCGTCAGGTCAATTTCCCTTAACCTCTCCTCGTAGGACATGCCCCTTAGCTCCGGGACTAGTCTCGTAGCAAACCTTTGCACTTTCTCTAATTTCCTGACGTGCTTGCCCAAATGTGGGTTCAAAACTGGTGCTGCATACTCCAATACTGGCCTGATGTACACGGTGTATAGAGTCCTTACTGAGATGTCGGAAAGCTACTCTTAGGTTTGCCAATATTCCATATGCTGCAGCAGTTATTTGGTTGAAGTGTGCCTCAGAAGATGTGCTCGGTATTATACTCGCCCCAAGATCCTTTTCCTTGAGTGAGGGTTGTAGTCTTTGGCCTCCTAGGCTGTATTCTGTCTGCAGTCTTCTTTGCCCTTCTCTGATCTTCATGACTTTGCACTTGGCAGGGTTGAACTCCAGGAGCCAGTTGCTAGACTAGGCCTGTCCAGATCCCTTTGTAGTCCTGTCTGGTCCTCCTCCGATTGAATTCTGCAGAGATACTTCCGAGTCTATTCCTTCCGTCATATCATTCATATATACCAGAAACAGCACCGATCCTAGAACTGACCCCTGTAGATCCCCGCTCATCACAGCTGCCCATTCCGACACCTCGTCGCGTACCATGACTCGCTGTTGCCTTCCTGTCAGGTATTCTCTGATCCATTGCAGTGCCTTCCCTGTTATACCTGCTTGGTCCTCCAGATTTGCGCTAATCTCTTGTGTGGAACTGTCAAAAGCCTTTTTTACAGTCCAAGAAAATGCAATCTACCCACCCCTTTCTCTCTTATCTTACTGCTGTCACCTTGTCATAGAACTTCAGGGGGTTTGTGACACAGGATTTCCGGTCCCTGAATCCATGCTGGTTGTCGGAGATAAGCTCATTCTTTTCTAGGTGCTCCACCACTCTTCTGATAATCTTCTCCATGACTGCATATTATACATGTCAGTGATACTGGTCTGTAGTTTAATGCTTCTCCTTTTTAAAAATTGGGACTACATTTGCCCTCTGCTCCCTCTCTCAGGACCCATGGAGAGATGTTATCCGGCCCCATCGCCTTTGAGGTATCTAGCTCGCTTAGAAGGCTCTTCACCTCCTCCTCGGTTGTATGTATTGTGTCCAACACCTGATGGTGTACCCCACCACTCCGTCTTTCTGGAGTCCTTTCTGTGTCCTCTGTGAATACTACTTTAAATCTCATGTTAAGCTCCTCACATACTTTTCGGTCATTTCTTGTGAGCTCCCCTCCTTCCTTGTGTGTGTTGGGGGGGAAGATGGATGTGTATGTGTGAGGAGGGATGGGTACGTGTGTGGGGAGGGGTACATGTGTGGGGAGGGGTACATGTGTGGGGAGGGGTACATGTGTGGGGAGGGGTACATGTGTGGGGAGGGGTACATGTGTGGGGAGGGGTACATGTGTGGGGAGGGGTACATGTGTGGGGGAGGGGTACATGTGTGGGGAGGGGTACATGTGTGGGGAGGGGTGCATGTGTGGGGAGGGGTGCATGTGTGGGGAGGGGTGCATGTGTGGGGAGGGGTGCATGTGTGGGGAGGGGTGCATGTGTGGGGAGGGGTGCATGTGTGGGGAGGGGTGTATGTGTGGGGAGGGGTGCATGTGTGGGGAGGGGTGCATGTGTGTGTGGGGAGACGGGTGTATGTGTGTGGGAGTTTATATTTTGGGCAGGTGAGTGGGAAAGGTAGGGAGAAGGGGCAAGTGCGTGGGAGAGAAGGGAGGAGGGGAAGAGCAGGTTTTGAGAGGTGGTCACTGGGAGTGGTCGGATCACCCGAGAGGTGGTCACTGGTAGTGGTCGGATCACCCGAGAGGTGGTCACTGGTAGTGGTAGGATCACCCGAGAGGTGGTCACTGGTAGTGGTCGGATCACGTGAGAGGCGGTCACTGGGAGTGGTCGGATCACCTGAGAGGCGGTCACTGGGAGTGGTCGGATCACCTGAGAGGCGGTCACTGGGAGTGGTCGGATCGCCTGAGAGGCGGTCACTGGGAGTGGTCGGATCGCCTGAGAGGCGGTCACTGGGAGTGGTCGGATCGCCTGAGAGGCGGTCACTGGGAGTGGTCGGATCGCCTGAGAGGCGGTCACTGGGAGTGGTCGGATCGCCTGAGAGGCGGTCACTGGGAGTGGTCGGATCGCCTGAGAGGCGGTCACCGGGAGTGGTCGGATCACCTGAGAGGCGGTCACTGGGAGTGGTCGGATCACCTGAGTGGCGGTCACTGGGAGTGGTCGGATCACCTGAGAGGCGGTCACTGGGAGTGGTCGGATCACCTGAGTGGCGGTCACTGGGAGTGGTCGGATCACCTGAGAGGCGGTCACTGGGAGTGGTCGGATCACCTGAGAGGTGGTTACTGGGAGTGGTCGGATCACCTGAGAGGCGGTCACTGGGAGTGGTCGGATCACCTGAGAGGCGGTCACTGGGAGTGGTCGGATCACCTGAGAGGCGGTCACTGGGAGTGGTCGGATCACCTGAGAGGCGGTCACTGGGAGTGGTCGGATCACCTGAGAGGCGGTCACTGGGAGTGGTCGGATCACCTGAGAGGTGGTCACTGGTAGTGGTTGGATCACCTGGGAGGTGGTCACTGGTAGTGGTTGGATCACCTGGGAGGTGGTCACTGGTAGTGGTTGGATCACCTTAGAGAAATAGTGTAGCTACTCTGGGCTACTTCCTCTCACCACCGAACGATGACTGGTGCCCTGGTAAGGAAGGGGTAAGGGGGGAGGAGGATAGGGAAGGATAGAAAAGGGTGAAGGAGGTTTGGGGGGATGGGGAGTAAGAATTAAGTGGCCCAGTCACTTTTGAGTTTTACTTCTTAATGAACGTGTGCATGTGTGGTCAACTCAGTGACTGAACACTATATAAAGAATTCATTCAGGTTGAAGTTACGGACAGTCAGCAAGAGTGTCACTTCCCAAGGTCATATTATACTGATGTTTGTGGCCCTGTGAAGTCCCTGAGAGGCACGCATCTGCTATAAAGTGAAGTCAGTTTAACATCCCAAACCTCAGCATCCGGCCGTTCATTACCCTGATCTCCAGCTAGTTCGAAGCAGCAACAGGTTTCAGTTACCATGTGCCAGACATGGGTACAGGTTAACCCCTCCTGGATGCTCTGGCTCACAGGGTACTGGGAACCGAAGAGTGAACTGGAACTTAGTAAGAGACAGAAACTCAGTATGAGAGCACCGTAGAGAATTTGGAGGTCTACAGTAAACATACAAGATTTGTTCGGTAACTTTGCAGAGACCACCGTAAAGTCTGCCCTCAACCTCGCTTTCTGATACATCGATAAAAACCTTTATCTTCTAAACATGAACCATATCATGCTTGAGGAAGTTAACTGGAACAACATAAGTAAGACTGGCGAACCTCAAGCACTGCCTTCGGCAACCTCAACAAAGTCACTTAAAGCCCTAATCAAATTGTATGTTACATGCATCGTAAACTACACAAGACCAGCACGGAGCTTACATGTGGTCACTGATATCCAAAAAATAAATAAAAGTCTAGAAGTGAGGGATCACAACAGTCACAAGGTTGAAACAAATGATTCGTAAGGAAAAGCTAAGATTACCGAGCTTTACTTACCTTAGAAAACTGAATGGATTTCATAGATAATCACGACGTACAAGATACTCAGACGCACAGATAAGGGCGGAGAGCAACAGATTGTTTAAAAAGAATATAGTGGGAACACGTGGACATAGCAGCAAATAACAGAACGTATTAAAAAGGCACCGGGAAATATTTCTTTAGTCTCAGGGATACAAATGACTGACGAAACGGGGGCGGAAGAAGCTTCAGATACAGGTACAACAGGGCCCAAAAGTCTAGAACATGTACAAGGGTCGCTAGTACTAAAGGGACGGAACCAGGAGCTGTGATTCAACCCCCACAACCACAAATGAGTCAAAAGACCAACCCCACACACACCAAAAAAACACTCATTAGAAGTATGAAACGGTAATAAATCCCACCTTGTATACCATGTAATGAAAAATAAAACCCTCTGTCTCTCGTATTAATATTCAAATGAAAGTAATATATCGAACACCACACACACATGCAAAACAACCACGGGGGGAGTAGAATGATAGCTCTAGGCCTTTCGTGTTGCAATTAACACATCAGGAGCTTGCAAAATTGCAGAAAAGAGGAGGGTTTCCACGCGAATACGTCCCCAGAGGGCAGCGTTCATGGTTGTTTTGCATCTTGTATCGCTTGGTTTGCGATATATATATATATATATATATATATATATATATATATATATATATATATATATATATATATATATATATTATATATATATATATAATTTATTTATTCCCCAGATTGACTACCATATAGATATGCTAGGTATGACGAGGGAGGGTATGCTTTGTGTGTGTGTGTGTGTGTGTGTGTGTGTGTGTGTGTGTGTGTGTGTGTGTGTGTGTGTGTGTGTGTGTGTGTGTGTGTGTGTGTGTGTGTGTGTGCGCGCGCGTGCTAGGGTGACTATTCTCAGTGTATAAAGCAGTGGTACTAGAGTATGGTTGTGGTGGTGGTTGGGGGATAGGGGCGTCAGGTGTATGTGAGTGAAACATTTGTTAAGGAGAACACACACAAGATGGTTTCTAGCCACCCTGATATTATTAAGTAAACCAAGTACTACGAGAAACTGAAAACCTCGGTGTGAAATACCTATCTGCAATGTTTTGAGCCTTGCAAGTAAAGCAACCAAATTCAAACACACAGGAAGTGGAACAGTCTGGCGAGTGATGTGGTGGAGGCAGGAACCATACATAGCTTTAAGATGAGGTATGATAAAACTCAGGGAGCAGGGAGAGAGGGGGCCTAGCAGCGTTCAGTGAAGAGGCGCGGCCAGGAGCCGAGTCTCGACCCCTGCAACCACAATTTGGCGAGTACACACACGCACTTTGTTCCTAGGGTTGGCAGCAAGCTTAGTCCACACCAATAACAGAACTGAGGACCCCAAACTGACATTCCTGGGCCTTTGTTCCAGAGACGTGGTTCCAAGAGGCGCTACACCACTCTTGTTAAGTTTAATTGCACCAGTGGTAGGCGTAGGCTGACGAACGCGCGTCTGACACACCTTAATAACAAGGCTGAACGTAGGGGCGCTCAGTCCAACCACCAGATTTTCCTAGCTACTGATAGTGTAATGAGATTTAAGGCTGAATCACATTGAATGAGTGGCTAGTGAAGACAATGTCTAATTAAGCGCTGATTAATGATGCTAAAAGTGAACACTATTATTATGGGGAGCGCTAAACCCGTAGGGATTGTACAGTGCCTGTGAAAGGGGAGGGGAAACGGAAAGCATTCAGGCTTAATTTAGAGAACTGGAGCACAGATCCAACTCCCAAGAACAAGAGCCCTCACCAGCATCAAGGAACCTCCCTAGAGGGATGAGGGTGAACACTAATAAAGTGTTACGCGGGTGGAAATATTGATGATGATAATTTTTGGTAATACAGATGCAAGAGATCCCTCTATTTCGGCTTCTTGTCAAGAGACCCTTTTCAGCGAAAGAAACTTTGACCTGTATTCCAACAGACTGTCCAATAGGCTGAACGTCCTCCGTAAGTCTTCCAACTCAGTCTGACATATTTTATTGACTTGTATATGAAGCTCCTCCAGTGGTGAAGGAATATGAGAGAGAGAAAAAACAGATTTTGTTCTTTCAGTGTAATGTTCACAGAGTATATGGTAGTGATCAGTTTATTAAATATGATTTTGAGGTTGATCTTGTTGCTGTGTCACAATGGAAGCGGCCACCTTGGTAGAGATTAAATGGTCCGCCAACGATCCATGACCTGTCGACATTGTACCCACTTCTCTGCACTCTCGTTCGTTCGTTCGTTCGTTCGTTCGCTCTCAACCCCCCCCCCCCCTCACACACACCAAAACACATACCAGATAGCATAAAACTAATGAAAATACCAACAAATGAGGAAGGGAAAATGGTCAGATAAGTGGTTGTTTGAGTTAAACCCCAGCTAATAAAAGGTTACGATGATTCGGGAAGGTTCCCTGAAGACTCGGAAGATAAAACCTACACAACTCAATGAAAGAGAAAGACCTGGGAGTAAGCACAGCTGCATGAACCTTGCCCTAGTTACCTTACACAAGCTTGGCCAATTTGAAGCCGGTCGGATGACGAGTTCTCAAGTTATAAACAAAAAAATCTAGAATACTAAAAATGATGTAGGCTATCATTTAAAAGGGTTCTTTTGGGTATAGAGAAACTTATCCCCGTATCCCATAAACCCAGCTCCCTCCACCTCAATGTTTTGGGTGCACTGAGGTGCAATGTAACAAAATATACATGTATGCATGTGTATCTTTTCATGTATGTATGTATGGTATTACATACCTCTTTAGGAAATAAAAAATAATTAAATTATAAATAATAATTATAAATATTATTCATAATACTACAATAATAATAATAATAATAATAATAATAATAGCAGCCAGTAGAGTTATACATAAGGTTACTGGAAGTGCAGCAGCAGTAACATCGTGTCACCCTGACCTGTAACAAATCTGGAACACCCTACCTGCAAACTCTAGAACTGCAGACACAACCATCACTTTCAAAACTATCGTTAGAAAACCTCGTACCTCCCTGACACACCCCACCGTCAGCTAACTATATGATAACCACCTGTTCTCTTGTATCATACACATAAATAACAACCTGGTTTACTCTCGATATCTGTGATTCCCAACAATTTACTTACTCACCCAATTGACTATAAACATAGAAATACGTAATAAAACTATTACCTAATAAATCTTAAACTAGTCATAAGTTTGCCTGAGATACTCCAATATAGGAGCTTCAATAGAAACTATGTATCGTACCAAGACAAAACCATTCACACTGGTAAATTTACGAACTTAGCCTTCATATCAACATGCTCCATAATCTGTACCAATATAGTCTGAATTAATTTTAGTCTGCCCGAAATGCCTAGTCATGCTAGGCGTGATAGTGGCCCTCTCTGTAATTAGTATTTTATAATATGTAAACCCCACATTGTAACCAATATTCTATAATATATAAACCCCGAATTGTAATCTTTATAGAGAATAAACCTGATTGATTGATAGATAGTATCATGTCACTTTACCTTGTATCACGTCGACATCAACACACTGTCAATCAACCAAACCTGTGTCTAAACTACAGGTTTTCCACTTGTTGTTCCCACCACTATAATCTTCGCCACTTCATGTCTATGTAGAACCCTCGTTGGTTGAGGGCAGATAGCAAATAAAATGGTCAAACAGGGCACAATATACCGCACCTTTCAAAACAGTCACACTGGCAGGCTATGGCGAGCCTCTCACCCCGCTCCCTCTGGCAGTTTCTGGGAGACAACCGCTACTAACCCCTTGTTTCTGGAGAAATGCATAGTTTCCAGCAATGTACCGGAACTGTGGGAAGTGTGAGGTTATAAGAGTACGGAGCTGGTACCACAGACGTGTGTGTTAAGTACACTACGATTGAAGTTTTTAAGAAACAAGTACTGCTATATGGGTAATAGGTGTCCTTTACAATTTATACCAAGAGCAAATGTTGTTGGTACCTACGTAACATACTCTGTTAATGCTTTTAGATTTTTAAGAGTAACGGGTGCAATTTAAATACTGTTAAATGTACATGTTAAAATGCTGTCTTCTACTACTACTATTACTACTTCATTTCAGCTCATTTCAAAGCATAACTCTGACCAAGGTATGCTACCCCCCCTAATCCACAGGATGCCACCCACAACAGCCGACTAGCACCCTGGTACCTATTCACTGCTTGGTGAACGTGGGCAGCAGGTGTGACGAAACTTGGCCATACGTCTCGCCCAGCCCTAGAATTTAACCCAGGTCCTTTCCGTTTTAAGCCTAAAGCTCAGTCACTGATCTGCAGGATTTGTAGAAGGTACCAACATCAGCAGGTACTTTCAGGAATTTTGAAAGGTATTACAATCAGGTATTTTCACGAACTTTGGAAAGTATTACTAGGAGATGTTTTCCGGTTTTAGCAGCAGATGTTGCAAGGAACTTTCGAGGTATTTGTCGCCAACAGCTTCAAACACCACACTTCATTGCAGCTCAGTTCACCGCGGTGGGAGAGCTGGAGTAAGCACTGCTGAATACCGTCCTCTCTTTAACGACTAGTACGGAGGCTAATTTCCCTGGGGAGTGACTGTCTTGCCGGCCACAGACAAGTACCACACAGCCTCTTCACTCCCAACTGCTGACAACCTTAACTGGGAACACATTTCTGTACCAGTGTGAGGAGTAATGTTAATTGGACCAGGAATAACATACGAACCATTGATCCAGGATTAAAAAAAAAGTAGAATCTAACAGACCTCAGATTATTATATACTGTATTGTGTAACGTATATATTGTACATAGTATTGTGTAATGTATATAATATACCAGTTATTGTATTATGTATACTGGTAATGTTAACAAAAGAATAGAGACATACAGTATACTATAAATTCTGATTGCCTATTGTCTTATAATTGTGAATATATACATATGTCGTGCCGAATATGTAAAACTGGTCAGTTAGCAAGAACTCATTTAAAATTAAGTCCTTTCTGAAAATTTCTCTTATACGTTTAAAGATATATTTTTTCATTAATGTTAATGTAAAAATTTGTAATTTTGCACCAAAAGAATCTTAGAAAACTTACCTAACCTTATTATAAGAAGAGCAATTTATTTTAGCCTAACCCAACTAAATATATTTTAAATACGTTTACAACAATTTAGTACTAAACAATCAAATATATTTTTATCGTTAGGTTCACAATGATTTGGGCGAAATTATTGCATACACAAATTTTCACTTGTCCTATATGGCAAGATGAGCGTTGCTATTTAAGCCAAGATCGCAAGTTCTGCCTATTCGGCACATTATTATATTATATATAAAATATATATAAATATATATATATATATATATATATATATATATATATATATATATATATAATCAACAAACTGGGCGTATCCCATCGAGGCACGGTGACCTAAAAAGAAAAACGAAAGTTTTTCTTTTTTAAATTCAGCAATTTATGCAGAAGAAGGGGGTTACAAGCCCATTGCTCCCGGTATTTTAGTTGCCTCTCACGACATGCATGGCTTATGGAGGAAGAATTCTGTTAACCCACTTCTCCATGGAATATATATATATATATATATATAAATATATATATATTATATATATATATATATATATATATATATATATATATATATATATATATATAATATATATATATATATATTATATATTAACATCTCGGCCGTTACCCACCAAGACAGTGTGTGTGGTAAAATTGGCTCACCAAATTATGGTTAAGTAAACTTGTAGAAGAAAGTAACTCTGTATCAATAATGTGGATACTTAACTTTCTAGTTGTCTCTGCCCAATCGCAGCCTCTGACGATGGACACCTTCGATGTAAGACAGATGTTCCACGACCACGTGGCTGAAGGGGACAAGCGCTTATAACTATAATTACCCCTAGGGGTGTTGTGTCAGTATTTCATTGAATAACTGAATACCGACGAAAGCCTTATACTCATTTGTGTTTGGCTAAAAAACCTGCCCGTTGAGTTTATGGTAACCTACCTAGATCGTACATTAGTTCTCAATTGCGCAGTCAACTGAACTAACATACGTCAAAGCAAACATACCTGGGTATCGGTGTCTTGCTTTTAGAATAGTGTCTCGGTGCACTAGTCTATGAAGATAGTTCTCAGTACACTAGGTATACGACACTGCTTTGTCTTTCAATCGTTTTAAATTCACCTTAATGTCACTACAGGAAGCTGCGCACACTTCTCTGTAAAACACAGTGAATGTGGGTTGTCTTGATACACAAAAACACACGGATCAGTGTTCTTTGTTCGTTATCCCGGCATTAATGTTTCCTCTTGCAGGGTTTAGAGCAATCTGACCTGCAGCGCCTCCTTCGCCTTGGCGTGCCGATCAAGCATATTTCCCTTGCTTGCCAAACTTCCACCATGAAGCAATGCAGAATGCTTGATTCTTGCAGTCTGGGCAGAGACAATTCATGCTATCTTTAACATGGTAATAAAGTGGGTGCAGGATTTTCCTTAATTGTCCTGCTAAGGCAAGAGATCGATTTTCTCTTATTAAACCACACTATGGTTGCAACACTGGTGAGCCATGACGTGACTTACTGGCGTGCCCGGGTATGAACACGTGTTCTAAAAGTGTTGACCAAGAAACTAGACGATATCAGCCCCTCTGGAAGGCTGAGTCCCTCAGAGGGTTTAAAGGGGCTGAAAGGGGCTAAAACCCCTCCTCCTCCTGGATAAATTTTCTCCACAGGGTGACCCAAAAAAGAAGAAATACTTTCATCATCATTCACTCTACCACTGTGCCTACACCTCTCGCAACCCGTCTTTCAGAGTACAGGCACTGTACTTCCCACCTCCAAGACTCAAGTCCGGCTTGCCGGTTTTCCAAAATTCCTTCATAAATTTTACTTTGGTAACACTTGTCTCCATTCGCTCCTAACATGCTCACACACGCTTGCTGGAAGCCAAAGCTCCTCGCACACAAAACCTCCTTTACCCCCTCCCTCCGACCTTTCTTAGGATGGCCCCTGCCCTGCCTTCCTTCCATTATGGATCTATATGTCCTCCAAGTCATTCTAGTTTGCTCCGTCCTCTCTAAATGTCCAAACCACCTTAACAACCCTTCCTCTCCCCTCTGGATAATACTTTTAGAAACCCCACGCCTTCTAATCTCCAAGCTACGGATTATCTGCATTATATTCACACCATACGTTGCCCTCAGACATGACATCACTGTCTCCAGCCTTCTTCTTGTTGCAGCATTCACCACCCACGCTTCACGCCCATATAAGAGCACTTGTACCACTATACTCTCATACATTCCCCTTTTTGCTTCCATGGTTAATGTACTCTGTCTCCACAGACTCCTCAGTGCTCCACTCATCTTTTTTTTAATTCTATTATTCACTTTGTCTTTCAGAGACCCATCTACTGACAGGTCCACTCCCATGTATCTGAATACATTCACTTCCTCTATACTTCCTCCCTCCAATCTGATATCCAATCCTTCATAACCTAAATTTATTATCCTCATCACCTTACTCTTTAATTTCCTTCTTATATATACCCTTCCAAACTCGTTCACCAACCTCTGCACCTTCTCTTCAGAATCTCCTAAAAGCAGTGTCATTAGCAACAAGCGACTGTGACAACTCCCACTTTGTGTTAGTCTTTATCTCTTAATTCCAGACCTCTTACCAACACCAGCGAATTCACTTTTCTTACAACCGCATCTGTAAATATATGTGACTGTGTCAGGCATGCCTAGAAATGTATGAGTAATGTAGGTAGCACTAGACTAGAGGAAACAATGCAACTGTTGTGAGTTGTAAGGAGCACAGAACACTGCAGCGGTGACCTCTTGTGCTAGAGTGCTAGTGAGATCAAGTGATATCATCTGAATGGTACCTGAGGGAAGATTCAGACGATACTCGGAGCTTGCTCTTCACCTGGCAGGTGTGCGTATGGGGTGACCTGACACCTGTGTAACTATGTAAGAATGGAATGACATGACAGGTGTGTATGTGTGTGTGTGTAGAAAGGGATGATGGGTGTAGGTGGGTGACGGTGGGTGTAGAGAGGTAACGGTGAAAGTAGGTAGGTTTCGGGAGGTGATGGTGAGTGCTGGTGTGTGTACGAAGGTGATGGTGAGTGTAGGTGGGTTTAGGAAGGTGACAGTGCGTGGTATAAAGGTGTGGGTTGAGAATGTATCCAGGTTTGGGTAGTGTTGAGAAATGGTATTACCAGCTAAGCTTATACATTTTGTATAGGGAAAACTTAACTTAGAAAGACAGCTCATCGCCTGCACAGCCGCACCTGCAGACGAGGTCTTGAGAAGCTGTCGAAGTCATTCCTCAACGGGCTGAAATGAGTTATAATTTGTAAGATTATAAATTGCCCCTAGGGGGTGTTATGTCAGCATATTTCATTCACTGATTGCTGACAAACTTACTTGTTTGGACTCAAAAGTCCGCACCTTACTGCCGACTATAGGTTGATTACAAACTCCTTGTGACTACAAGAAATTTGTAACCTACCTTGCTCTTGTAACGTGAGCTATGGTGTTCTTCACACCTTCGACAGATATCTGTTACTTGATAGAGCTGAAGTGTCCCTTGATTCCACGTCTTCCATAGTCTAGGAAATACGCACATCTGTACACTATTGTTCCACAAGATTTGCCTTTATTGTTCACAATCTTATCACTAAAGAAGCTGATCACACTTCTCTGTAAGTGTTATTGTGTTTTTGAGACACTTTGTTCACACAAACGCACAAGATCGTTCTTTGTTGGTTTATCCTGGCATCATTCACTCTCAGTATGAGTCAAAAGTATCTGAAGACGTCGCCACAGCACCCCATGGCCTTCACTTCGGCCCCCCAGCACAAGGAAAAGCTGACCTAGTACTTTTTTTGCTTCCAATGGGCACTTCCTCGATGAAGCAAGCAGAAAGTTTGTTTCCTCTGCTGTCCTTAAAAGCATAGACAACCATGTACACTATCATTACCATGGTATAAGTGGAGCAGATTTTCCCTTTAATTGTCCTGCTAAGGTAAGAGATGAACTTTCTTTTTAAGCTACAACTTTGCAACACAGGACCCGCAAAGGAGCATCAGCCACGTCACATATTGGTACTGCATCGGGGTCAATTACTCGCTGTAGCAGTAACCAAGATATTTGCCTCCTCCTCTCTCCTTCTGAGAGGGCTGGGCCCCTTCAGGCTTGAAAGTGGCTGAAGGGGCTGAACGGGGCTGATACCGCCCGCCTGGAGAAATTTCTCCCACACTGGGGCGGCGGAGGTTCGCTGCAGGGTGACTATTCTCACTTAACATTAATTTGTATTTTCTCACTCACTCGCCACCACTGCTCTTGTCCCTTTCTGAACAGCTTTAGTCGGTGTGGATTCTGGAGAAACACTAATTTTTGTTTTCAACACTGTGTAATTCTAATGGCACTAGTTTTATTTATTGTCCGCTTATTCACTACACCTTTGCTTAAAACATCAACTGTCCTGATGATTCCATTTGCATCAGGATATATGGTCACAATTTTTCCAAGTGGCCATTGGGACCTCGGACCATCATTGTCGATAATCACTATGTCACCAGGTCTTAAGGGCTTATGATTTTCAGGAACACCAGCCCATAGAAGTGATCTCTAAATGAGGTGAAGATAGTCTTCTCGCCAAATTTTCTCCCAACGTTCAAACACTTTATTAAGGTGTTTGAATTTACATCTGAGTTGCTCAGGTTCGAAATAATAGGATTCTCTATGATTTCTTATCATTCATGGGAGGAACAGTTTCGAGCCTTCTGCCATGGAATAAATGAGATGGACTTAACACTTCTAAATTGTCCAGATCATCGGTAACATAAGTAGAGTCTGTTGTTGACTCTATATTTCTATTTCAGTCACAACTGTACGGAATTCTTCTAAGTCGATTCTTTTGACGATGAAGACCTTCCTTAAACAACGTTTTACAATGCCGATCATTCTTTCTTAAAATCCCCGTCCCAGGAATTTAGGGGGGAATGTATCTCAAACGACAACGCTTATTAGCATTTGTTGTACTCGGGTTGATCAAAGATTTTGTTAATAATAGCACCACAACAAAGTTCGTTGCATTATCTGAAGTCACAGGGGGCATGCCCTTTTGGCTGCATACCTTTTAAAAATTTATAAAGGTTTCAAAACATTCAGGGGGCACTTCTAGATGTACTCTCAGTTGACAAATGAACAACTGTACACCTTGAGGGGAACTTTGTAAAGTTTTGATTAAAATTTTTGCCAGTGAATCTACACCCTTCACCTCAAATGGGGGATTGGAAAAACCCTTTTTCAGGGGGATACGGGGGAACCGGATACTACATACTCGCTATATGGGGACAAAATAATACCCTTTATTTGTTTTTTCACACTTGCGACCTTGGGGTATCCGAGGTTTGTCGTAAAAGACAAAGGTGTCATACCCCACCTTTTAACATTTATGGGGGCGTTTTGCACAATCGTTTTTTACCCAATGATTTTTGGGGGACATATTGGAGTATGGCTTCTTTATAGGAAAAGGGGAATTTTCTCACATCTTATAATCTTTTCGATCGAATAAAGTCCTAAAAAAATTAATCATGAGGGGTTTTTTGGGGATTTATCTTGTTTTTCCAAAATTTATTTCTGTAAGAAAACTCTTTCGTATTTTTTTTACCCTTTTTAAGGGGTTCAAACTTTATAACGGGTTTTTATTCCTTTAATAATTTAAAGAAAGAGCTGAACTTTAAAGTTTTACCCAAAATTTTTGAGTTTTTAAAAAAAAAATTTTAATGATTATTTTTGTTTTTTTTTTTTTTTTTTTAAGAAGATGTTTTTTGATAATGGAGTTTTCGGGCCAGTTTTTTATTAAAAAAATTGGCCCGTAAAAAATTTTATTATCCCAAATTTCTTTGAGGGGGAAAAAAAAGTGAAACATTCACGGATTTTTGGGGTAAGAGGGGAGAAAAGAAAATCTTTTGCTCTTTTTTATTTTCTGCTACTCTGTTCGACTAACCGGGACATCGGGGACACAGACTGTCGTAAGAGGGAAGAAAGGGAAGGGATAAATAACTGGGAAAAAGGTGGGGGGGGGAAAGGGGAACAAGGCAAGTGGCCCCCACTTTGGGGCATGGGTACAAAAAACTGGAACTATAAAGGGCTTGATGATGTCATTTCTTGGCTCATAGGGGAAGGGTGGGGAAGGGACGGTAGGACTGGGATGTCAGAACAGCAAGCAGGGTATTGGTTATGGCTTAAACCGTTTTTTCACGGATATTGTTTTCAGAGAGTTTTATCACACTTATGGGGGAGCTTAGTTATTCGTTTGTTTGGGGGTGTGGGGTTTGGTTGTGGTAGGGAAAAGGTCTTTCTTCGCTTTGGTATATCGTGTTGTCTTGGGATGTTTTATATTCTAGGGGAGTCATCTTTTCAGGTATACCCGGTTTTAGAATTCGAGTCCTTTTTTTTAAAGCATTGTTCCGGGAATCGACGTGAGCTAAGTAGAGAAGGCTAGGGGGTAGAGGAAGGGGGTGTTCTTCGTTTTTTAACTTCAGTAAGAATTTGAAATGTTTCTGGGGGTAAGGCTTTGATTGTTGGGTTCATGAGGCTGGGGGGGTGGAGGCTTTTTCTTGTCGTTGTTGGGTTTACGCACTATTGGTGGGGTGATGGGAAAATTTCACAAATTTGGGGTTAAATTTTTGTGAATTTGAGAATTTTTTCAAAAGGTGAGAGCTGGAAATGTAAAAGAAGGCATGTTGTTTAATGCAAATAACTCGTTTTATGTAGAGTTAAATGATCCAGGTACCCATGTTTTCATAGACGTATAGTAGACTAGTGAATCTTCGTTGTCCATGTTGGGGGGATTGGGTTGGGGGTTGGGGGGGCGGGTGATAGTTTTCTTGAAGAATTTTGTAGTGTCTGCTTTATTTTTGCAATTGCTGCATCGTTGGAGTGTTGAGTAGGTTTTTTTTTGCTGCATCTTGTGTTTTCTTCATAATTCCTTTCTTGTAACATTTTTCTGCCATTTATGTGATCATTCTCTTGCAGTTAAGCACGTGGGTTTTGTTGGAGCAGCAGCGGTGCAGGAACTGAAGGTGTCCCCACTAACCCCATGTAGTGCAAATTTTTGTCTTTTTCGGGACATGTTTTGGGTGGTGTATGGTTGAAAAAACATTTTCCAGAATGTTGGATGTAGTGATTCCTTCTGCTTAAATGAGGTGGGGCTTTTGTTAGTAGTAGACAGCAACCTTCGTTAGAGCAGTGGCAGCCATGTTCACTCGGGAAGGGACCTTGTTTATGGGCTTGCATTTGGGTTTTTGTAATGCTTCAACAGGGCCCAATATTTTGCTTTTCGATGGTGATTGATTCAGCAGGGTTTTAGACTCAGAAACTTGTCCTTTTTTAGGATACTGATTCCTTGCCCCAGGGAGGGAGACTAAAAAGAAACCCTTTTACATAAGGAATGATGGCTTCTGTGTGAGTACTTCTCTGTTTTAGCATCATCTGACACACAACAATGAATGCTTTTTTCATGACAATATGTTTGAATTTTACTTCCAGTGCTCCCTGAACAAAAGTTGCAAACAATCTTCGTTTTAATCACAACGGTACCATTTCTTGGTTTATCTTTACCATTTGCGAGCTCATCGTGTAAGTCAAGGCGATGACAACCTGGGAAAAGGGTTCCCCCCCCCCCGGGGCGAGGGGGCAGAGAAAAGGAAGGGTGCTATGACCTCCTGGGCGAGGTCAAACAAATTTATTATTTTTAACCACGGGGAACTGTTCATTATCACTCCCCGATCACGGTTTTTTTTTTAAAAGAATGATCAAATACTTTGTTGAATAACACTAATTTGTACCAAAATAGGTGCTGTCAGTTCCAATTTGGTACTGTCTGACCTTCAAGGGTCAAACCCTGCCCCTTTGAAGAAATTATGTATTTCCCCTTTCAAAAAATTAAACTCTTTAAAGGGCTACAGCGCCATAACCTCGGGTTTGAGGGGGCACACAGAACCCCATGTAATTTTTACTTGTTTCCCTTTTGCCCTTTATTTTTTGGGGGAAAATTTTTAATTTTGATGAATTTGGTTTAAACCCCCCGGGATTTTTTAAATCCCATGTTTTGACTCATTTCTAGGGGCAATTTCTAAACCCACCCAAATTTTTGATTTTTCCATGCTTCTTGAAATAAGCTTTTTAATTTTTTTTAAAGGAAATTTGGTGAACAATCCAAAGGGGGACCCAAAACATTTTGATACCTCGACAGTAAACAAACGTTTAGTGGGGGTCCCGCATGATTTATTGTTTTTTTCTTTTTGAGACTCAAATATCTTCCGGTTTTTCCAATTTAAAGCCCCAGCATATTTTTCAATCGGGAATTTCATTTTCGGGGAAATTTTTTATTAATAAGTTCCCTTAAATTTCACTAAATTTGTTTTCCAAACACCCTTTAAAGGGGCATTTTTTGCTTCTTTCACCCCTTTTGGGCTTCTTTTGTATAATTTTTTTCAATCCTCCTCTTTATTCACAGTACCTTGAAGTTTTTGGGTCCCCCCAAAAAACTTTTCTTTAAGATTTTTTTTTGGGGGGATTTTTAAATTTTCTTAAAATTTATTAATATTTTTCTATAAAAAATAGGGGATGTTGCATCAAATAATCCCGATTTAAACGTTAATTTTTAAAGGGATTTTGGGGACCATGTGGTTTTTCAGGCCACAAAAATCGGTAAAAATTTCCAAAAACTATTTCTTGTAGCCACCTTAAGAAACCCTTTGGAAATATCACCGTGTGGGCAAAAGGGTTTTTCAAAAAAATTTTTTCCTAAGCACGTCTCCAACTTCTCATTAGGGGGGCCCGGGTAAACAACTTTATTAAGACTTGCTACATTTTTTAAATTTTGCACGTCACTCAATTATATACAACACGTAGGGGAGGGGGTTTTCAGAATTTTTTTCTGACCCATTTTTCGGGGTAATGGGGGTTTTTGGCCAACTTATCTTCAAACTATTTCTAAATTAAAATTTTGTAATTTTTCCCTTGAGATTTTACAATTGGGAAGTCCATTTTTAAAGGCCTTGGAATCCTTTTCCTTTTGACCTCAGGGGATTTGTCCCTTTTCATCTGTCCAAAAACCAGCGAAAATTGCTACCATATGGTGATTTTTTTCCTTTGTAACCTAACCCAATACTTTTCCATCTTTATATTTGACATGTCTAAATTTTGGGTTTAAAAGTTTGAAACCCCCTTGGGGGCTTTTTTATTTACATCAATACCTATCGCATCTAAATCCCCCCACCAACTTTATAAAAACTGGTTCTTTCTTTTTTTTTCCCGGGTAAAAAAAATTTTTTGTTTGGGGAACATGACCCGGGGGGACCGAAAACAGCAAAATTTTTCCACGGGAATTCAATATGGGCTTCTTTCCCACTTTGGGGGAAGGGGCCCAAAAAATCATGGGGCCTCCTGCTGTTTTCAGGAAAGTTGGAACCTCTTTTTGTTTAAAATTTGGCAAAATATTTCAAAAAACAGTGATAAATAAAACTTCCCAAGGGTTAATAAATTTGGGACTAATTTTCCCTGTATGTCAACGGGCTAACTTGACCTTAGCTGCTTTAAGTGCTGCAATTTGTTTTTTTTTAATCCCGGATCTCACAGATTTTGGCAAATCATCTACACCACAGTTTCTACTGTTTTTTTTCCTGTTTCCAAAGACCAACATGATTCGGGCTAGGTCATATGTCTGTTTACCAAAATTTTGGGAAAAAAAACCACTTATCTAACTGGGATTTTTTGGGATAGGGGGGGGTTTTTTTTATTTCTGCAACACTGTTCTTCTTAAGAAGGACCTTTTGAGCCTTGATCAAATAAAAGGGTTTGCACATTGGTTTTTTTGTAATTTATTAGAAACTTTAACCGGCCCATCGGGAAGAGTTTTTTTTAAACTTATCCTCACAATTAAATGCTGGGTTTCTTGTTGACTTCCTGATTCCCGTGGAAGTCTTCCCGTTTTCAGGGAAAAGTAAAATTTGGGGATAATGCAAAAGGGGCATACCTTGCATTTTAAAAAAACTTTTTCATGAAACATTTTCCCCCCCTTGTGTTTACCCAAACACTTATCCCCCTTTTTTAGCGATGAACCCCGTTGTTTAAGTGCCCTCCATTGATTGGTTTTTGACAAATCTGTGGGGGCCCAATTTTTCCATCACAAAGTACCCCAATTTTTGGGGTAGTTTTAATATGACATTTTGTTTACCCGTCCCGTTGTATTCACAAGGGGTTGATAAAAAAAGCCTTTTATGGGGTTTCCCATTATGTGGTTTTTGTGGGGTAGGGATACCCCTTTTTTTTACTGAGTTTTAAGGTTTATTATCCACTGGATTTGTGGATTTTTCATCTTGTCTCGTTCTTGCATGCATAAAACCCTATTGTTTGTAAACCATTGCTAATTTCTTCACAAGTGAAATAGCGTTTATTGAACATAATATTTAATCGTTCAATAGTTTGTGGTGACAACTTATCCTGTACAATACCACTGATAAACCAATCACATTGCCTTGGGTCATATTTAGCACCTAGAGATCTGAACTATGTCAATGTGATTCTAAATGCCTGTAAGTCTGAAAAACAATGTTTTGGGGGGCTTCAAGCTTGATAATAAACTGCAGTCTAACTCTGGCCTTGTCAGCATCAAAGAAATTGTCTGCTAAGACACGTAAGCTATTTGATAATTACCTTTAACCCCCGGGAAAATGACTTAATCAGTTCATAGGGTTCTCCCTTCACAAACATTTAAGGTAATTGAGCTTAGCAATCTAAATCTATGTCATTTTCGTGAATTTACTATGGATTGAAAACCACTAATGAATTCTTCATAATTATGACCTTGGAAAACGGGTAATGACAAATGCAGGTAAGCTTGGTAATGGGACACTTGTTGTTGTTACAGTGTAACAGTGTTTTGACCCCCTAGTTACAGTAGGCCCTCTGTGACAGGGGTTTTTTGCGGCAGATAGCCTGTACTCCTGTCCACCTTAATTGTTGATTACTAAAATTTATCCAAAACATTTTTAATTTCATCCTCAGATGGGTCTGATTCAAGAAAATCCTTTCATAATGTGTAAAGTCTGAATTAATTATTTTCAGACGTTGTGTAAGTAATTCAAAATTTACCTCAAGATCATCAAAATCTATGTTTGTATCTTGAGTTAATCCTATACAGACTGAAATTAGATTTTCTAATTGTGTCATCTTAGTCTGTAAAGACTGAAACTGAGTTTTCAAACAAGCCATTTTAATGGTATACTGAAAATTCTAGCACCACACTTAGAGTGTTTAAAAAAAACACTGTACTGCTATAAACAGCTGAGTTTTTGTTATGCTTAAGTCAGCAATAATCGAGTCAGACACTACTGACCTACTAAGCTTAACCTCAGGGTCAATAACCATGAAGGGTACACAGTACATATTACCTGGAGTTTACCTGGAGAGAGTTTCGGGGGTCAACGCCCCCGCGGCCCGGTCTGTGACCAGGCCTCCTGGTGGATCAGCCCCTGATCAACCAGGCTGTTGCTGCTGGCTGCACGCAAACCAACGTACGAGCCACAGCCCGGCTGATCAGGAACTGACTTTAGGTGCTTGTCCAGTGCCAGCTTGAAGACTGCCAGGGGTCTGTTGGTAATCCCCCTTATGTGTGCTGGGAGGCAGTTGAACAGTCTCGGGCCCCTTAACGTGCTAGTGACACCCCTGCTTTTCATTGGGGGGATGGTGCATCGTCTGCCAAGTCTTTTGCTTTCGTAGTGAGTGATTTTCGTGTGCAAGTTCGGTACTAGTCCCTCTAGGATCTTCCAGGTGTATATAATCATGTATCTCTCCCTCCTGCGTTCCAGGGAATACAGGTTTAGAAACCTCAAGCGCTCCCAGTAATTGAGGTGTTTTATCTCCGTTATGCGCGCCGTGTTTATGGCTGGTGTTTATGGCTTGAGTTTGCCGTGTCAGCCTTACCACGATGATTAATCGTAAATAACGTTATACACTTCATTCACTATACACTATAAATGTCACTGTATAACTGTAAATCACATGTGGATATTACTTACACATATATAAATGTCACTGTTAATATATATTTGAAAGCTTACACTTTTATATATAGTTCCTTTAATATAATAGGTATATCTATAAGAAACAACTTTAACATAATCTTCTCTTAATTTTTGTCTATAAACATTATAAACACTATGTGTATATACACTCAGACAAACCGAACATCACTTGGGTTGTTGTTGTCTTAGCACTTCTTCGAGCTTGGAGCATTGGATGCCGGGTTCCATCCCCCGTTTTCTTGTTGGGTGAGTCACCCAGCTCCCGTTTTCTTTGGGTGAACGCTGGGTGAGCGCCCGTTTTCTTTTGGCTGCCCATTCTCTGTGATTGAGTCTGGAGGGACTCATTTATACTGATTTGTATTGCAAAACACTAGTTTTACAGCTTTTTTCGAAGGACCTTGGCTCATAGGTTATTTGTACACTGTAGTACAACATATTTATCCGGTTCGAGCACGACCAAAATGTTGAGAAATGGCATTACCAGCTAAGTTTAAATATAGGGAAACTAAACTTAGAAAGACAGCTCATCGCCTGCACAGCCGCCCCTGCAGATGAGGTCTTGAGAAGCTGTCGAAGTCATCTCTCAACGGGCTGTAAGGAGTTATAATTTGTAAGATTATAAATTACCTCTAGGGAGTGTTATGTCAGCATATTTCATTCACTGATTGCTGACAAACTTACGTGTGTGGACTCAAAGGTCCGCATATCACCGGGGTTTATGATAAGTGACTAACTCACGATTTTATACTCAACTGTGCAGTCAATAGTAGCACATCATGAGTTAGAACACTTACCTGGGTATATGTATCTGACCCTAATTACGCCGATATCCGTTGAGTTGATTGAAGAATAGTGTTCCTTGAAGAATGTCGCACTACACTCTGTTGGATCGCAACACTCGTTGTCACACTGTTCGTCAATAATTGTTCACACAATAACACTGAAGAAGCTGATCACACTTCTCTGTAAGTGTTTATTGTGTTTTGTGAGACACTTTGTTCACACTAACGCAAGATCGTTCTTTGTTGGTTATCCTGGCGTCAGTGTCACTCTCAGTAGAGTCAAAAGTAATCTGAAGATGCCACAGCACCCCATGCCGTCACTGCCCCCAGCACAAAGGAAAAGCTGACCTAGTACTTTTTCTTCCTTGCCACTTCCTCGATGAAGCAAAGCAGAATGTTTAAATCTTGCTGTCTTAAGCATCGACAACAATGTCCACTATCTTTACTATGGTAATAAAGTGGGAGCAGGATTTTCCTTAATTGTCCTGCTAAAGTAAGAGATGTACTGTCTCTTATTAAAATACACTCTCCAACACTGGACTGCAAGGAGCAGCGGTCGCTTGACCACGTCGCATACTCGTACTGCATCTGCGATCAATTACTCACTGTAGCAGTAAACAAGACGCTTGCCCCTTCTGAGAGGGCTGGGCCCCTCAGGGCTGAAAGGGGCTGAAGGGGGCTGATACCCCCCTCCTGGAGAAAATTTCTCCACATGTATGGTGACTGTGTGGTGACTGTGTGGTGACTGTGTGGTGACTGTATGGTGACTGTGTGGTGACTGTGTGGTGACTGTGGTGACTGTATGGTGACTGTTTGGTGACTGTTTGGTGACTGTGTGGTGACTGTGTGGTGACTGTGTGGTGACTGTGTGGTGGCTGTGTAGTGACTGTATGGTGACTGTTTGGTGACTGTGTGGTGATGTAGATAAATGCAAGGTTCTGAAGCTCGGGAGTGTCCATACCCCTAGCACTTAAAGTTAAATAATGTAGAACTTAGCCATACAGATTGCGAAAAGGACTTTGGACATTATGGTGAGCAGCAACCTTAATCCAAGACAGCAGTGCCTAAGCATACTTAATAAGGAAAGTATATTATTGGGATTTATATCAAGAAGTGTAAGCAACAGAAGTCCACAGGTTATACTGCAGCTTTATAGATCATTAGTAAGCCTCACCTAGATTATGCAGCTCAGTTCTGGTCTCCATATCACAGAATGGACATAAATTCGTTAGAAAACTTTCAGCGTAGAATGACTAAATTAATTCACAGCATTAGAAATCTTCCTTATGAAGAAAGATTGAAGACTTTTAAATTACATTCACTTGTTAGACGAAGAATGAGGGGAGACATGATAGAAGTGTATAAGTGGAAGATGGGTTTTAATAAAGGGGATATTAATAAGGTCTTGAGGATATCTCTCCAAGAGAGAACCCGCAGTAATGGATGTAAATTAGACAAGTTTAGGTTTAGAGGACATATGAAAGTATTGGTTTGGAAATAGGGTAGTTGATGAGTGGAACGGTCTACCTAGTTGGGTTATTGAGGCTAGGATTTTAGGTAGTTTCAAATTTAGGTTGGATAAATATATGAGTGAGAGGGGTTGGATTTGAGTGGGACTTGCAAATGAGTGGATAGAGTTACAAGACCTTATTTCTTGGGTAGCATTGAAAATTGGGTTGGGCAAATGTTTTGTTGGTGGGATGGATTGTAGGGGACCTGCCTAGTATGGGCCAACAGGCCTGCTGCAGTGTTCCTCCTTTCTTATGTTCTTATTATAAACAACAACGGGCCCAAGACTGATCCCTGTGGAACACCACTTGTTACAGATCCCCACTCGGATTTAACCCCATTGAAGCATACTCTCTGCTTCCTCTTGGTGAGCCATGACTCGTTCCATGACAGCACTTTTTCCCCAATGCCATGAGCTGCCACTTTCTTTAACAGTCTCTGATGTGGTACTCTATCAAAAGCCTTACTAAAATCTAAATAAACAATATCGAATTCTTTATCATGATCAACGGCCTCAAAAGTTTTTCTGAAGATGGTTAATAAATTAGTTAGGCAGGAGCGGCCCCTCGTGAATCCATGCTGAGTATCATTAATCAAGCTGTGCTTATCGAGATGGCTTCATATCCCTTAAACTGTCCAAACGTAGATCTACGTTTGCTCGCGTAGCACTCCGAACGTAGATCTACTTTTTTTTACATTGTTTCTCATAGAGAAAATCAAGGTCGTAGTGCTACACGCGCAAACGTATATCTACGTTTGGACAGTTTAAGGGATATATTATCAGCTATAATTGACTAGTAATTTGCCTACAATTGAGGTTAGGCTTATTGGACGGTAATTTGACGGTAACGACTTGCCCCCTGCTTTAAAAATAGGTATTACATTAGCCATCTTCCACATATCAGACACTACACCTGTTTGAAGAGAAACATGAAAAATATTAGTCAATGGTTCACAAAGTTCCATTTTACACTCTTTATGAACCCTTGAGAAAAGTTCATCAGGGCCCGGGGATTCATTTTGCTTTAATCGGTCTATCTGTTTGATAACCATTTCGCTAGTGACTGTGATATTACATATTTTATCATCTTCAGGCCCACTATAAAAATTAATTACTGGGATATTGTTAGTGTCTTCCTGAGTGAAAACCGAGAGAAAATGATTATTTCTCGTTGTCAGTAAGATGCCCACAGTTATTTTTAAGGGGCCCTATCTTATCTCTAACTTTTGTTCTATAAACCTGGAAAAAACTTTTGGGTTAGTTTTCGAATCCCTAGCAACTTTAATTTCGTACTCCCGTTTAGCTTTTCTTATCCCCTTTTTAACGTCCCTCTTAATGTCAATATACAGATTCACAAGATGACCCTCACCTCTTCTGATATGCCTATAAATTCCTGTTTTCTGTCCTGAAAGATATTTGAGCCTATTATTCATCCATTTTGGGTCATTTCTATTCGATCTAATTTCGATCTAATTTGGGTAGCATGTATTGTGTTAAGAAAGCTGTCATACTGATAGCTCTCTTCGTTACACCAGTCCACAGATGATAAGTGTTCTCTAAGCCCATTGTAATCTTCTAAGCGAAAATCTGGGACCTTTACTGAATTATCCCTATTGTCATACTTCCATTCAATGCTAAAGGTAATTGATTTGTGATCGTTTGTGCCGAGTTCCTATGTAATTTCTAAATTATTAACAAGGGATTCATTGTTTGCCAAAACCAAGTCAAGCAGGTTATTTCCCCTTGTAGGCTCTGTCACAAACTGCCTCAAAAAACAATCCTGAACTACTTCTAAGAAGTCGTTAGATTCTAAATTCCCAGTCAAGAAATTCCAATCAATATGACTAAAGTTAAAGTCTCCTAGAATTACTATGTTATCGTGCCTTGTGGCCCTAACGATTTCCTCCCATAGTAGTCTCCCTTTGTCCCTATCTAAGTTTGGGGGACGGTATATCACTCCTAAAATCAATTTTTCATGCCCCTCTGAAAATTCTATCCAAACAGACTCTGTATGTGTTACTTCAGACTTAATACTCGTTTTTATGCAACACTTCAAGCGATCTCGGACATACAATGTCACCCCACCTCCCTTCCCGACACTTCTATCTACTTGGAACAATTTAAAATCCTGAATGTGACATTCTGCAGGCATGTCCCGACTTTTTTAATTAAACCACGTCTCAGTTATGGCAAATACATCAATGTTACCTGCACTAGCAACTAATCTCAACTCGTCCATCTTATTCCTAGCACTACGGCTATTAGCATAATATACATTGAAAGACCCTCCTTTCTATTTACCCTTCCTGCTCATTTCTGTTTTTCTACTAAACCTATTACTGTCCTTGTCACCTAGTGCCACTGGCTTTCCAATATCTACCTCGTTCTGCTTATTATTATTTCCCCTAGAACTCATAATATTACTACACTCGGACTTCACTGTTTTCCCACCAAAACCCATACCACTAACTATTTCTTGATTAAAGTCCTAACAGCTCCCTCCACTGCAGTTGCCAGTGCCCCCACCCCAGACCTAGATAAGTGTACCCCATCCCTGGTATACATGTCATATCTGCCATAGAAGAGGTCCCAGTTGTCAATGAATGTTACCCCATTTTCCTTACAGTATTTCTCCAGCCAGCAATTGACACCAATTGCCCTGGACAACCATTCGTTTCCAACTCCTCTCCTTGGCAAAATACCACATATGACTATTTCTATTCCTGACCTATACCTGCTAATCTGGTCCTCACTCCTACGTCTGCCAACATCGTTGCCTCCCATACTGAGGCAGATAATAGGATTGCTCCCATTGCTTTTCTTGATGTCGTCCAGACGGCTAACAATATCCTTCATCCCAGTCCCAGGAAAACATACCCTCTGTCTCCTCTTTCTGTCTCTAAGACAAAACGCCCTATCCATGAACTTAACATGACTGTCTCCAACTAAAACAATATTCTTACCTTCACTTGTGGAATTCGTTGTGATGTTCTCGATGGTCATCGTGGTGACTGTTTGGTGACTGTGTGGTGACTGTGTGGTGACTGTGTGGTGATTGTGTGGTGACTGTGTGGTGATTATGTGGTGATTGTGTGGTGACTGGTGACTGTTCAGTGACTGTGTGGTGATTGTGTGGTGACTGGTGACTGTGGTGGCTGTGTGGTGATTGTGTGGTGACTGGTGACTGTTTGGTAACTGTGTGGTGACTGTGTGGTGACTGTGTGGTGATTGTGTGGTGACTGTCTGATGACTGTTTGGTGACTGTGTGGTGATTGTGTGGTGACTGGTGACTGTGTGGTGGCTGTGTGGTGATTGTGTGGTGACTGGTGACTGTTTGGTGACTGTTTGGTGATTGTGTGGTGACTGTGTGGTGATTGTGTGGTGACTGTGTGGTGATTGTGTGGTGACTGTGTGGTGACTGTGTAGTGACTGTATGGTGATTGTGTAGTGACTGTGTGGTGACTGTGTGGGGACTGTGGTGGTGGCCATGTAGACAGTGAATGGACACTTTGTAGTGACTGTGGGGTAACTGTGTGGTGATTGTGTGGACACTTGTGACTGTGTGATGGCAATGTAGACAGTGAATGGACACTGTGTAGTGACTGTGTGAATGTTATGTGAATGCTATGTAGTGGCTGGGTGAACACTTTGGCTACACTGTGTTGACTGTATTATGAATGTGTGTTGACGGTGAGGTGTCTGAGTGTTGACGGTGAGGTGTCTGAGTGTTGACGGTGAGGTGTCTGAGTGTTGACGGTGAGGTGTCTGAGTGTTGACGGTGAGGTGTCTGAGTGTTGACGGTGAGGTGTCTGAGTGTTGACGGTGAGGTGTCTGAGTGTTGACGGTGAGGTGTCTGAGTGTTGACGGTGAGGTGTCTGAGTGTTGACGGTGAGGTGTCTGAGTGTTGACGGTGAGGTGTCTGAGTGTTGACGGTGAGGTGTCTGAGTGTTGACGGTGAGGTGTCTGAGTGTTGACGGTGAGGTGTCTGAGTGTTGACGGTGAGGTGTCTGAGTGTTGACGGTGAGGTGTCTGAGTGTTGACGGTGAGGTGTCTGAGTGTTGACGGTGAGGTGTCTGAGTGTTGACGGTGAAGTGTCTGAGTGTTGACGGTGAGGTGTCTGAGTGTTGACGGTGGGGTTTGTCTGAGTGTTGACGGTGAGGTGTCTGAGTGTTGACGGTGAGGTGTCTGAGTGTTGACGGTGAGGTGTCTGAGTGTTGACGGTGAGGTGTTGAGTGTTGACGGTGAGGTGTCTGAGTGTTGACGGTGAGTGTCTGAGTTTTGACGGTGAGGTTGTCTGAGTGTTGACGGTGAGGTGTCTGAGTGTTGACGGTGAGGTGTCTGAGTGTTGACGGTGAGGTGTCTGAGTGTTGACGGTGAGGTGTCTGAGTGTTGACGGTGAGGTGTCTGAGTGTTGACGGTGAGGTGTCTGAGTGTTGACGGTGAAGTGTCTGAGTGTTGACGGTGAGGTGTCTGAGTGTTTGACGGTGAGGTGTCTGAGTGTTGACGGTGAGGTGTCTGAGTGTTGACGGTGAGGTGTCTGAGTGTTGACGGTGAGGTGTCTGAGTGTTGACGGTGAGGTGTCTGAGTGTTGACGGTGAGGTGTCTGAGTGTTGACGGTGAGGTGTCTGAGTGTTGACTGGTGAGGTGTATGAGTGTTGACGGTGAGGTGTCTGAGTGTTGACGTGAGGTGTCTGAGTGTTGACCGTGAGGTGTCTGAGTGTTGACCGTGAGGTGTCTGAGTGTTGACGGTGAGGTGTCTGAGTGTTGACGGTGAGGTGTCTGAGTGTTGACGGTGAGGTGTCTGAGTGTTGACGGTGAGGTGTCTGAGTGTTGACGGTGAGGTGTCTGAGTGTTGACGGTGAGGTGTCTGAGTGTTGACGGTGAGGTGTCTGAGTGTTGACGGTGAGGTGTCTGATGGTTGACGGTGAGGTTGTCTGAGTGTTTTGACCGTGAGGTGTCTGAGTGTTGACTGTGAGGTTGTAATGAGTGTTGACGGTGAGGTGTCTGAGTGTTGACGGTGAGGTGTCTGAGTGTTGACCGTGAGGTGTCTGAGTGTTGACGGTGAGGTGTCTGAGTGTTGACGGTGAGGTGTCTGAGTGTTGACCGTGAGGTGTCTGAGTGTTGACTGTGAGGTGTATGAGTGTTGACGGTGAGGTGTCTGAGGTTTGACGGTGAGGTGTCTGAGTGGTTGACGGTGAGGTGTATGAGTGTTGACGGTGAGGTGTATGAGTGTTGACGGTGGGGTTTGTCTGAGTGTTGACTGTGAGGTGTATGAGTTTTTGACGGTGAGGTGTCTGAGTTTTTGACGGTGAGGTGTCTGAGTTTTGGGACTGTGAGGTGTATGAGTGTTGACGGTGAGGTGTCTGAGTGTTGACGGTGAGGTGTCTGAGTGTTGACGGTGAGGTGTATGAGTGTTGACGGTGAGGTGTATGAGTGTTGAGGGTGAGGTGTCTGAGTGTTGACGGTAGGGTGTCTGAGTGTTGACCGTGAGGTGTTTGAGTGTTGACGGTGAGGTGTCTGAGTGTTGACTGTGAGGTGTATGAGTGTTGACGGTGAGGTGTCTGAGTGTTGACGGTGAGGTGTATGAGTGTTGACGGTGAGGTGTATGAGTGTTGACGGTGAGGTGTCTGAGTGTTGACTGTGAGGTGTCTGAGTGTTGACGGTGAGGTGTATGAGTGTTGACGGTGAGGTGTCTGAGTGTTGACGGTGAGGTGTCTGAGTGTTGACCGTGAGGTGTATGAGTGTTGACGGTGAGGTGTCTGAGTGTTGACTGTGAGGTGTCTGAGTGTTGACGGTGAGGTGTATGAGTGTTGACGGTGAGGTGTCTTGAGTGTTGACGGTGGGGTTTGTATGAGTGTTGACGGTGAGGTGTATGAGTGTTGACGGTGAGGTGTCTGAGTGTTGACGGTGAGGTGTATGAGTGTTGACGGTGAGGTGTCTGAGTGTTGACTGTGAGGTGTATGAGTATTGACGGTGAGGTGTCTGAGTGTTGACGGTGAGGTGTATGAGTGTTGACGGTGAGGTGTTGAGTGTTGACGGTGAGGTGTCTGAGTGTTGACGGTGAGGTGTCTGAGTGTTGACGGTGAGGTGTATGAGTGTTGACTGTGAGGTGTCTGAGTGTTGACGGTGAGGTGTCTGAGTGTTTGACTGTGAGGTGTCTGAGTGTTGACGGTGAGGTGTCTGAGTGTTGACGGTGAGGTGTATGAGTGTTGACGGTGAGGTGTCTGAGTGTTGACGGTGAGGTGTCTGAGTGTTGACGGTGAGGTGTCTGAGTGTTGACCGTGAGGTGTCTGAGTGTTGACGGTGAGGTGTATGAGTGTTGACGGTGAGGTGTATGAGTGTTGACGGTGAGGTGTATGAGTGTTGACGGTGAGGTGTCTGAGTGTTGACGGTGAGGTGTCTGAGTGTTGACGGTGAGGTGTCTGAGTGTTTGACGGTGAGGTGTCTGAGTGTTGACCGTGAGGTGTCTGAGTGTTGACGGTGAGGTGTCTGAGTGTTGACGGTGAGGTGTCTGAGTGTTGACCGTGAGGTGTCTGAGTGTTGACGGTGAGGTGTATGAGTGTTGACGGTGAGGTGTATGAGTGTTGAACGGTGAGGTGTCTGAGTGTTGACGGTGAGGTGTCTGAGTGTTGACGGTGAGGTGTCTGAGTGTTGACCGTGGGGTGTCTGATGTTGACGGTGAGGTGTATGAGTGTTGACGGTGAGGTGTATGAGTGTTGACGGTGAGGTGTATGAGTGTTGACGGTGAGGTGTCTGAGTGTTGACGGTGAGGTGTATGAGTGTTGACGGTGAGGTGTATGAGTGTTGACGGTGAGGTGTATGAGTGTTGACGGTGAGGTGTCTGAGTGTTGACGGTGAGGTGTATGAGTGTTGACGGTGAGGTGTCTGAGTGTTGACTGTGAAGTGTCTGAGTGTTGACTGTGAAGTGTGTGAGTGATGACTGTGAGGTGTTTGAGTATTGACTGTGAAGTGTCTGAGTGTTGACTGTGAAGTGTCTGAGTGTTGACTGTGAAGTGTGTGAGTGTTGACTGTGAAGTGTCTGAGTGTTGACTGTGAGGTGTCTGAGTGTTGACGGTGAAGTGTTTGAGTATTGACTGTGAAGTGTCTGAGTGTTGACTGTGAAGTGTCTGAGTGTTGACTGTGAAGTGTGTGAGTGTTGACTGTGAAGTGTCTGAGTGTTGACTGTGAAGTGTGAGTGTTGACTGTGAAGTGTCTGAGTGTTGATTGGGAAGTGTCTGAGTGTTGATTGGGAAGTGTCTGAGTGTCCATTGTTTCTGCCCTCTCTGGTAATCGATCTCAGACAATCGCCTTATGAAGATTAGACACATGTGCAACATCTGGGTATCTAATTGTAGGCGTTTCGTCATCCAGTGGATTTAATACAAATTCAAGGACATAACGGGAAGACAGTAGAACTATATACAAAAGATGAGGTAATCAGTCCGTCGGCCTTGGAGATGGTGTGAAGAGCACAGTAGTCTTGAAGACTCTGGAGCACAGGTAAGAAGGCTGGTGCTTATATACTGACGTCAGGTGGAAAGGGATGGCTAACAGACGAAGGAATTCCCAGTGGAAGTAGTTCATACCCGAGGGACGGGTTAGTAGTTAAGAAGGTTGTGGTGATGTTCTGAGCCAAGACTCCATAATGTTGCAGTGTCTGACAGGTGGTAGATGAATGGTATACAATACCGACAAGATGAAGGTAAGACACATGTGCAACATCTGGGTGCCTTTACTGTAGACGTTTCGTCATCCATAGACAAATAAATATTATATTTATTAATATAATTTAATATGCAATAAATATTAATTAAATTTCGGAAAAAACTTGAATATTTGGGGAGGCCAAACTAATTAAAAAGATAGAAATAAATGTATAAACGGAATATCAGTATTGGGAAACCATTTTACGAGTCTCTTTCGTAGCGCCTCGTTAATTACTGAGCCTCTTAATGATTAAATGTTAATTATAATAACAAAAAAATAAATAAAATTTTTCAAACATTTTCTACTTTTTGCAAATTACTATCCTACGCCATGAACGACCGAGTTGTTATATATATATATATATATATATATATATATATATATATATATAATATATATATATAATATATATATTATATATATATATATATATATATATTAACATATATATATATATATATATATATATATATATATATATATATAATATATATATATATATATATATATATATATATATATATAAAATGATGTAAAGAGAGTAGTGGGGGGAAAAAAAGTTAGCATATGAGAAGTTTTTACAAAGTAGAAGTGATGCAAGGAGGGAAGAGTATATGGAGAAAAAGAGAGAGGTTAAGAGAGTGGTGAAGCAATGTAAAAAGAGAGCAAATGAGAGAGTGGGTGAGATGTTATCAACAAATTTTGTTGAAAATAAGAAAAAGTTTTGGAGTGAGATTAACAGTTAAGGAAGCCTAGAGAACAAATGGAATTGTCAGTTAAAAATAGGAGAGGAGAGTTATTAAATGGAGAGTTAGAGGTATTGGGAATATGGAGGGAATATTTGAGGAATTGTTAAATGATGATGAAGATAGGGAAGCTGTGATTTCGTGTATAGGGCAAGGAGGAATAACATCTTTTTAGGAGTGAGGAAGAGCCAGTTGTGAGTGTGGGGGAAGTTCGTGAGGCAGTAGGTAAAATGAAAGGGGGTAAGGCAGCCGGGATTGATGGGATAAAAGATAGAAATGTTAAAAGCAGGTGGGGATATAGTTTTGGGGTGGTTGGTGCAATTATTTAATAAATGTATGGAAGAGGGTAAGGTACCTAGGGATTAGCAGAGAGCATGCATAGTTCCTTTGTATAAGGCAAAGGGGATAAAAGAGAGTGCAAAAATTATAGGGGGATAAGTCTGTTGAGTATACCTGGTAAAGTGTATGGTAGAGTTATAATTGAAAGAATTAAGAGTAAGACGGAGAATAGGATAGCAGATGAACAAGGAGGCTTTAGGAAAGGTAGGGGGTGTGTGGACCAGGTGTTTACAGTGAAACATATAAGTGAACAGTATTTAGATAAGGCTAAAGAGGTCTTTGTGGCATTTATGGATTTGGAAAAGGCGTATGACAGGGTGGATAGGGGGGCAATGTGGCAGATGTTGCAAGTGTATGGTGTAGGAGGTAGGTTACTGAAAGCAGTGAAGAGTTTTTACGAGGATAGTGAGGCTCAAGTTAGAGTATGTAGGAAAGAGGGAAATTTTTTCCAGTAAAAGTAGGCCTTAGACAAGGATGTGTGATGTCACCGTGGTTGTTTAATATATTTATAGATGGGGTTGTAAGAGAAGTAAATGCGAGGGTCTTGGCAAGAGGCGTGGAGTTAAAAGATAAAGAATCACACACAAAGTGGGAGTTGTCACAGTTGCTCTTTGCTGATGCCCACTGTGCTCTTGAGAGATTCTGAAGAGAAGTTGCAGAGATTGGTGGATGAATTTGGTAGGGTGTGCAAAAGAAGAAAATTAAAGGTGAATACAGGAAAGAGTAAGGTCATGAGGATAACAAAGGATTAGGTGATGAAAGATTGGATATCAGATTCGAGGGAGAGAGTATGGAGGAGGTGAACGTATTCAGATATTTGGGAGTGGAGTGTCAGCGGATGGGTCTATGAAAGATGAGGTGAATCATAGAATTGATGAGGGAAAAGAGTGAGTGGTGCACTTAGGAGTCTGTGGAGACAAAGAACTTTGTCCTTGGAGGCAAAGAGGGGAATGTATGAGAGTATAGTTTTACCAACGCTCTTGTTATGGGTGTGAAGCGTGGGGTGATGAATGTTGCAGCGAGGAGAAGGCTGGAGGCAGTGGAGATGTCATGTCTGAGGGCAATGTGTGGTGTGAATATAATGCAGAGAATTCTTTAGTTTGGAAGTTAGGAGGAGGTGCGGGATTACCAAAACTGTTGTCCAGAGGGCTGAGGAAGGGTTGTTGAGGTGGTTCGGACATGTAGAGAGAATGGAGCGAAACAGAATGACTTCAAGAGTGTATCAGTCTGTAGTGGAAGGAAGGCGGGGTAGGGGGTCGGCCTAGGAAAGGTTGGAGGGAGGGGGTAAAGGAGGTTTTGTGTGCGAGGGGCTTGGACTTCCAGCAGGCATGCGTGAGCGTGTTTGATAGGAGTGAATGGAGATAAATGGTTTTTAATGCTTGACGTGCTGTTGGAGTGTGAGCAAAGTAACATTTATGAAGGGATTCAGGGAAACCGGTAGGCCGGACTTGAGTCCTGGAGATGGGAAGTACAGTGCCTGCACTCTGAAGGAGGGGTGTTAATGTTGCAGTTTAAAAACTGTAGTGTAAAGCACCCTTCTGGCAAGACAGTGATGGAGTGAATGATGGTGAAAGTTTTTCTTTTTCGGGTCACCCTGCCTTGGTGGGAATCGGCCAGTGTGATAATAATAAAAAAATATATATATATAAAACAACACAGCACTAGCCAAGGACTCGAACCCAAGTTGTACTGGCTCGCATCATGGTGAGCTAGAATCATATGATGCCGCATGGTTCTGTGGGTTAAGGTGTCATGTGGTTCTAGCTCACCATGAGGCCTGACAGTACAACATGGGTTCGACTCCTTGGCTAGTGCAGTGTTGTTATTGATCAATGCCACTTGTTCCGTGGGTACAATAATATAATATACTGCTTGTTGAGCTAGTACACAAACAGGGAGGAGAATGAAATTAGCTCAGAGGCGTCCACACCACCGTATGTCCTTCGATGGTGGGTACAACATCTAGTTTGGCCGGATGCACCATTGTTAACAATTGTGTGGTCTAAAGTGTAATGCGTTTTCTATCACCATGAGGTGGGTCACAACAGCATGGGTTCGACTCCTTGGCTAGTGCAGTGTTCGTGGGCACAGTAATATAAAATACTACTCGTTGTACTAGTACACCAAACAGGGACAAGAATGAAATTAGCCTAGAGTCATCCACACCATCGTATGTCCTTGGGTAGCGAGTACAACATCCAGTTCTGCTGGATGCGCTACTCTAAGTTAAATATTATTAAATTTTAGGGGGTGGTAGGAGAAAATTATCAAACTGGCTTCAAGGGAGGAACCTTGAGTTTTCCCGTGAAGCAGTTTATTCTTTTCTCTGAGGATGAGGGTCCCCAGAACAGTTCCAGAGGTGTGGGTACCTACCTATATTTGTATATATGTATATATTATATTATATATTTTTTATACGGGTTCTGTATATATATATATTATATATATTATATATATATATATATATATATAATATATATATATATTATATATATGCAAATAAGATCACCAGTAAAAGGTGATTTCAAATTATGCAAATCAACCACTCTGAAAGAATAGAGAAATTCCAGCGTTTCGTGACTACTCAATTATCAAGGAACTATGAAGTGAAGCATCCAACGGAAGCTATATAAGGGGTCGGCCAGCATCCTCACTATCAGATCCCACAACGTTAATACACGTGACGCGCGGCGAGCCAACTTGGACTGGTCCTTTGCTAAAACTCACCCCAAGCTATTTATTTGTCCAGTGTATTATTAAATTCTACCCAAATTTATTAATTATAAAAGGATCTAATTTATATAAAACCAAGGAAATATTATATTATTGTCAAAACTGCTTTTTATGAAACAAGATGCAATTAAATTCCTGTCGACCATGGACTTGCCGTGATTACTACTTTCTCAACTTTTTGGAAAAATCCAATTGCGATGGTTAAAATCTCTTACATGATAATCGTGCATTGGAATCTTGTCCAGTTTAATGCTATATTTATGTTGTTTTATTCTTAGTAATTCGAGATTTTTACCTGTTTGACCGAATAAATACTTTATCCGCAAATTTTACAAGGAATCTTATAGACACATCCATTCAGCATTTGGGGGGAATTCTTAATACCAAAAGTTTTTTTTACTGTATCAAGATTTTTGAATTAACAACTTAATATTAAAAGTTTAAGAAGAGAAGGCATTATTCAACCAAGTTTTCATGGTAAGGGAGAACCAAACATATTTTTAGGTGAATAAGGTGGTTGCCCTTTTTGGAATATAAAAAGTGTAATGTATGATTTAAAAAAGGTAAATGTAATTGAAAATCTTTTAAATTGCTGGGAACATTTTTTAAATAATCCAAAAAAGGGGAAACCCAGCCTTATTCAACTAAAAATAGTTGGTTCTCCCTTCCATAAAAAACTTGGTTGATTGCCTTCCTTTTTAAAGATTTTTAAATATTAAATTTGTATTCAAAAATTTTGATACAGTAAAAAAACTTTTGTTTAAGAATTCCCCCCCCAAAAATCTGATGGATGTTCTAAAGTTCCTTGAAAAATTTGCGTAAAGTTTTTACGGTCAAAGAAAAATCTCGAACTAAAAAATTAAAAACAACATAAAATAGCATTAAACTGGACAAGATTCCAAATGCCATTTATTCATGTAAGAATTTTAACCACCCCAATGATTTTTCAAAAAGTTGAGAAAGTAGTACAAAAGTCCAGGGCGACGGAATTTAAAATTGAATTTTTGTTTCAAAAAAAAGCAGTTTTGAAAATAATATGATTTTCCTTTGGTTTAAAAAAATTAGATCCATTTAAAATTTAAATAGTTTGGGGTAAAATTTTAATAATACACTGAAAATAAATAGCTTGGGGGTGATTTTGAAAGGACCCGTCCAAGTTGGTCGCCGGCGTCACGTTTTAACCGTTGTGGGATCTGAAGGAGGTCTGGGCCCACCCCTTTTTCTTCCTTGGATCTTCACTTTCATAGTTCCTTGATAATGTGAGGAGTCACGAAAGCGCTTGGAATTTTTCTATTCTTTCAGGTGGTTGTTTTGCATATAAAAATATATTTATATAAATATTATATATATAATTTATTATATATATATATTATATATATTTTTATATATATTATTATATATATATATTTTAATAAATTATTTTAAATGAAATATTTTATATAAAATAAATTTGTGAAAGCAAATTTCTCCAAAATACAACCAACGAAAAAAATAATTTTGGGGTTGTTTTTTTTAAAATTTTTTTAAAAAAAAAAATATATTTATTTGGGTTTGGTTAAAATAAATTTTTTGTTTTAAAAAAATTTTTTAAATTTTTTGGGGCAAAATTAAAAAATTTTTAATTAAAATAAAAAAAAAAATTTTTTTGTTAAAAAATTTTAAAAAAGGTTTTAATTTTTTTTTCTAAGAAATTTTTTTTGGAGCAAAATTTAAAAATTTTTTTTTTTAAACTTTAATGAAAAAAAAATATTTTTAAAAAGTAAAAGAAAAAATTTTAAAAAGGTTTTAAATTTTTAAAATTTTAAGTTCTTGCTAATTAAACCAGTTTTACATATTCGGAAACGACTTTATATTAATATTTTAATATTTTTTTTATAAAATATATATATTTTAATATATTTTTTATATAATATATCTTTTTTAAATATATATAAAATTATATATATAATATATATATATTTATATATATATAAAAAATATATATATATGAAAGGGAAATTTCGAAAAGAGCATGCGAAATAACACAAAATGATCTCTGGTTTAAAGGGAAAACTCGAACCTAAAACCCTTTTTTTGGAAAAAAAGGAAAGCCAAGTATTGCCCAGTGGGTGAGTTTTGGTATAGAACTTGTCCCTTGCCCCAAGGTTCGTGGGTTCGGTCCCCTTCAGCCAGAAAAAGGTTTTTAAATATATTTAAAATTAATATATATAATATTAAAATTTTATATAGAAAAATTTTTTTAAAAATTTTAAATTAAGTCAAATAATTTTAATACAAATTAGGGGGCTGAGCAGCTGATACTAATTTATCCCTTTAACCTGGACTTCCCCTTTATTAACCCGTCACACGCAGCCCATTCCCCCAAAAACGAAAGTTGAGTAAACCCATTCATTCCTAAATTATTATGTTATATAACGCCCTTTTGGGGGGAAAATTTATTACTTACAGTTACTTAATTTTCGAACCCAAGGTTTGGAGTTGACATTTTCCCCCAAACAATGACTTCACGGGTGGCTGAAAAAGATGTAAAGCTGTCTTTAAAAGCTAAGTAGCTTTGTACAGTCCATTTTTTGCTTTCATATCCAAAACCACACACACACACACACACCCACAACAAAACCAACAAGTGTTGGAAACGACATAATACAGTTTGGGGAGGGGGTGAAGAAACTCCCTGGGGGAAACCCTCGATACCTCAAAGGCAATGGGACCAGAAAAACATCTCCCCGTGGGTCCTTAAGGGGGAGCAGATATGTTGTCGTGCCCTTCCCAAACAATTTCAACACTTCCCTGGAAACTGGGCAACTACCTGGGGTTTTGGGAAGGGAGGGCCCAAAATGTATTTCCCTTTTTTAAAAAAAAGGGACAAAAAAGAGGCACAAAACTAAAAGGACCTTGTCATTAAAACGTTTAGTTTTTAAAAAAATTATGGAAAAAGATTTTTGGAGGAAGGGGTTGAAAACGGGAAACCCGGAAACGGAAAATAAAAGGGCCAAACCAGCACGGTTTCAGGGAAAGGGAAAATTTCCTGTGCCCAAAAAACCTTCTGGATTTTTATGATAAAAAAAACAGAATAAGACAAGAGGAGAGGGGGGGGTTTTGATTGCATCTTTTTTGACTCAAAAAAGGCCTTTGAACATTTCCTCACAAGAGTTTATTTGCAGAAGCTGGGAGCATCAGGCGCATAAACGGGAAAGGGGCATGCAAGGGATCAGAAAATTTACCTGACGGGGAGGCAAAAACGGTCATGGAAAGAAATGATGATCACAGGGGGCACCTGTGACAAAGCGGGGTCCACGGGGTGGGCCCCCTAGGCCCAGTGCTTTTTTTTGGGTATATGTGAACGAATGAGGGAAGGGGGTTAGATCAAGTCCCCTGTTTGCAGATGATGTAAGTTAATGAGGAAAATTTAAATCTGATGAGGACCAGGCAGGCCCTTAAAAAGAGACCTGGACAGACTGGCCCCCCTGGCCCAGAAATGGCTTCTCAAATTTTTAATCCTGCCAAATGCAAAATTAAATTGAAGTTTGGGGGGGGGGCACAGAAGACCACGGACAGAGTATAGGCTAGGGGGCCCAAAAGACTGAAACCCCTCACTCAAAGAAAATCTTGGGGGGAGTATAACACCGAGCATGTTTTCCGGGGAAAGCAAAAAATCAATCAAAAACTGCTAAGCATATGGGCGCCGGGAAAACCCTGGAACAGCTTTCCCGATACCTTAGAAAGGAATCTTTTGGGGGACACTCACACCGTGTTTGCGGGCCCCATACTGGAGTATGAAAGCACCTTTTTGGGAACCCCCATTGTTTAAAGCACGTCGGGAAAAACTAGAAAAAGTAAAAAGGGTTTGCGACAATTTAGTTCCAGAGCTAAGGGGAAATTTCCTTAAGAAAAAAGTAAGGGAAATCGGCCTGCCTCGGGAGGACAGGAGGGTGGGGGAGACTTTATAACGACATATAAAAATACTGCGTGGAATGCAAGGGGGACAAAGACAGGATGTTCCCGGGGGGGACACAGAAACAAAGGCCACAATTGGGAAATTGAAAAACCCCAAATGATTTAGGAGATTTGTAGGAAGTATTTCTTTAGTCATAGAGTTTAAAGGGGAAGGGGGAAAAGCTTAGAAAATGAAGTGTGAGGCAGGAACCATAAAACAGTTTTAAAACGAGGTTTTTATAAATTTTATGGGGGCGGGGAGAGAAGGGGGCCCAGTAAACCCGGGGAAGAGGCGGGGCCAGGAAACTAGACTCCCCCCCTTTCAACCACAAATGGTGAGGGACCAAATAGGTGATTTCACACAACACCACACAAACACCACACACACACACACATACAGAATCACACATACACTCCCCCCCTCCCCCAACCCAAACCCCTAACTCTCTCCCCTCATCCCCCCCTCCTCATTCACCCCTCCACTCCCCCCCTTCCCTCCTTTTTCCCCCCCCCCCTCTCCCCCTTTCCCCTTCTTCTCCCTCCTTCTCACTCTGGGATTTTCCCCCCCAAAATTTCCCCCCCCCACCTCTCTCTCATATAGGGCCCCGTCCCCAAATTCTCCCCTACCTTTCCCCCCCCCCCCAAATCGGGGCAAAACACTACAAAACCCAACAACAGAATTGCATAAATTTCCATTCTGAGGCAAACAAAAAATAAAAAAGGGTTGCCCCGAGAGCAAAAGGAAAAAAACCAAGGGGAAAAGGGGGAGAATCTGCAAAGGAAAAATAGGGCAAACAAGCTCACAAAAAGGGAACATAAAACGAAAAAAAAATAGAAGAACCCCAGCAGGGGAATGGAAAAAGGGGTATTTGATATGGAAAGCAAAAAAGTGGGAGGTGCAAGTCATAACAGCAAGGGGTTTAAATACAAAAGGGGTTAAAAGAGGATCGAAAAACTGAAAAACCTAAAGAACCCAAAAAAACATTTCGGGGAAAGACATCAGAGACTGTACCTCATCACAAATAAGGGGACTGTAGGGAAAAAAGGAGCAAAACTGATGTAGAAGTCTATAAAAGAGGACTGAAGGGGAAATGGGAAAAAAAACTAAGGCTATATGTGGAGGGCCCCAAAAAGAAATACAGCAGAGCCCAGGGGAAAACCCAGAAAAGGGAAAAAGACAGGTCACTGGGGCCCAAATACAATAGATAGTGAAATTTAAGAAAAGGGAAACTGCAATGGAGGAAAATTTAAAATTTAATGAGTGGATACAACAAGGATATGCAGTGGGGGAATGGGAAAAGGAGGGGGTCCCGTCCTTTTTGTATGGGCTCCAGGAAGTTGAGGGAAAAAATATGAAGCAAGAAAACAAGGGAAAAAAAAACAATTGAAACATCAAAAAAGCAATTTGGAAGGGGACATGACCCAGCTGGAAAATTTTCCTGAGAATAGGGGGGTTTGCAAGAAGAAGAACCCGGCCAGTGAAACTGACTTTCAAGGGAAAAATTGACTCGGAAAAAAGGATTCCGCAATAGAAAGCAAGATTAAAAGGGGCATGCCAGCATTAAAAGGAAGGGGTATTTTTCCCACCACGAAAAGAAAAACAAGAAGAAAAGGGAGAAACTGGAGGACAGTACAAAGGCGAAAGGAGGAAAGAGAAGGGATGGGGGATCAGACAGGGCATCCCAGGGCACAGGAAGAAATTTAAATTTACCTCCCTCACAATTTCCCATTGAAGCCCCCCAAACCCGGAAAACCCCCGGCAACCAAACAATTTTTAAACCAAAAACCCCTGCCGTATCCAAAGCCCCCACCCACTGCATTACAAAATCCCCCCACAGCAAACCCCCCATAGTTCCTTATCAGGTCTCCAATTCCAAAACCCCAATATACCCCCCAGACCTTTATCTTAGAAAAAAGTTAAAGGTGTGGTATACAAATGCAGGGGGAATAACAAAAAATTGTGAGGAGTGGCATGAAAGAATCAAGGAGACATCCTCAGACATAATACACTCACAGAAACAAAACTCACCAGAATAATAACAGATTCAGTCTTTCCACCCAGATATCAAATTTCCTCAGTAAAGACAGAGGGAGGAGAGGGGGAGGAGGAGTTGCACTGCTCATTAAAAATCAGTGGGGTTTTGAGAAAATGAAAGGAATGATGGCAGGGGAAAAAAGGGACTACTTAGTAGGAAAAAATTCAGTCTGAGAGACAAAAGGGTTTGATAATTGCAGTAATGTACAACACACCACAAAAATGTAGGAGGCCATGAGAAATTACGTTGAGAGCAACAGAGCAATGATCGACACACTAGCCAAGGTGGCCAGAAGAGCACACATGGGGGGAGCAAAGTTATAGTTAGGGGTTTAATTTCAAACACAAGGAGATTGACTGGGGAAACCTGGAGCCCCATGGGGGTCCTGAAACATGGAGAGCCAAGATGATGGATGTGGTACTGGAAAATCTCATGCATCAACATGTTAGAGACATTACCAGAGAGAGAGGTGAGGATGATCCAGCAAGACTGGACCTTGTATTCACCTTGAGTAGTTCGGACATCGAGGATATCATGTATGAAAGGCCCCTGGGAGCTAGTGATCATGTGGTTCTGTGCTTTGACTACATAGCTGAGCTTCAAGTGGAGAGAGTAGCAGGAATAGGATGGGAAAACCAAACTACAAAAGGGGGAACTACTCAGGCTTGAGGAACTTCCTACAAGACATTCAGTGGGAGAGGGAACTGACAGGAAAACCAGTACAAGAAATGATGGACCACGTGGAAACAAAAAAAATGCAAGAAGGCAGAGTAGAGGTTTGTTCTCAAGGGAAACAAAAATAATGGAAAGAACAGAACGAGTCCTTGGTTCACCCGAAGGTGAAGGGAGGCAAAAACTAGGTGTACTAGAGAATCGAAAAGGTACAGAAGACAGAGAACTCAGGAAAATAAAGAGATTAGCTGAAGAACCAGAAACGAATATGCACAGATAAGAAGGGAGGCTCAGCGACAATATGAAAATGACATAGCATCGAAAATCAAGTCAGACCCGAAGCTGCTGTATAGCCACATCAGGAGGAAAACAACAGTCAAGGACCAGGTAATCAGACTGAGGAAGGGTGATGGGGAGTTCACAAGAAATGACCGAGAGGTATGTGAGGAGCTCAACACGAGATTTATAGAAGTATTTACAGTGGAAACCAATAGGACTCCAGGAAATCAGAACAGGGGGGTGCACCAACAAGTGCTGAATGAGGTACACATAACCAAGGAGGAGGTAAAGAAGCTGCTATGTGAACTTGACACCTCAAAGGAAGTGGGACCAGACAACATCTCTCCATGGGTCCTTAGAGAGGGAGCAGAGATGCTGTGTGTGCCATAAACAAAGATCTTCAACACATCCACTGAAACTGGGCAACTCCCTGAGGTATGGAAGATGGCAAATGTAGTCCCAATTTTTTAAAAGGGAGGCAGACATGAGGCACTAAACTACAGACCTATATTACTAACGTGTATAGTATGCAATGTCATGGAGAAGATCATCAGGAGGAGAGTGGTGGAGCACCTATGATTGACAACCAGCACGGTTTCAGGGAAGGAAAATCCTGTGTCACAAACCTACTGGAGTTTTATGACAAGGTGACAGAAGTAAGACAAGAGAGACAGGGCTGGATCGACTGCATTTTTTTGGACTGCAAGAAGGCCTTCGACACAGTTCCTCACAAGAGGTTACTGCAAAAGCTAAAGGATCAGGCACACATAACAGGAAAGGCACTGCAATGGATCAGAGAATACTTGACAGGGAGGCAACAACGAGTCATAGTACGTGACGAGGTGTCAGAGTGGGCGCCTGTGACAAGTGGGGTTCCACAGCGGTTAGTCCTAGGACCTGTGCTGTTTTTGGTATATGTGAATGACATAACGGAAGGGATAGACTCAGAAGTGTCCATGTTTGCAGATGATATGAAGTTAATGAGAAGAATCAAATCGGACTAGGATCAGGCAGGATTACAAAGAGACCTGGACAGGCTACAAGCCTGATTCAGCAACTTGCTCCTTGAGTTTAACCCTACCAAATGCAAAGTCATGAAGATTGGGGAGGGCAAAGAAGACCGCAGACACAATATAGTCTAGATGGCCAAAGACTGCAAACCTCACACAAGGAAAAAGATCTGGGGGTGAGTATAACACTGAGCATATCTCCTGAGGCGCACATCAATCAGATAACTGCTGCAGCATATGGGCGTCTGGCAAACCTATGGATTGCATTCCGATACCTCAGTAAGGAATCGTTCAAGACTCTGTATACCATTTACGTTTGGCCCATACTGGAGTATGCAGCACCAGTTTGGAATCCACACCTGGTCAAGCACGTCAAGAAATTAGAGAAAGTGCAAAGGTTTGCAACAAGACAAGTCGCAGAGCTAAGGGGATTGTCCTACGAAGAAAGGTTGAGGGAAATCGGCCTGACGACACTGGAGGACAGGAGGGTCAGGGGAGACATGATAACGACATATAAAATACTGCACGGAATAGACAAGGTGGACAAATACGGGATGTTCCAGAGAAGGGACACAGACACAAGAGGTCACAATTGGAAGTTGAAGACTCAGATGAATCAAAGAGATGTTGGGAAGTATTTCATCATCAATAGAGTAGTCAGGCAGGTGGAATAGCCTAAAAGTGACGTAGTGGAGGCGGGAACCATACATAGTTTTAAGGCGAGGTATGATAAAGCTCATGGAGCAGGGAGAGAGAGGACCTAGTAACAATCAGTAAAGAGGCAGGGCCAGGAGCTATGAATCGACCCCTGCAACCACAAATAGGTGAGTACGCACACACACCACACACACACCACACACACATATATATATATATATATATATATTATATATATATATATAATATATATATATATATATTTATAAAATATATATAATATATATTTTATATATAAATATATATATATGGTTTAGAAAGACACGCAAGCAAACACTATGACAATTTATTAAAAACGTTTCGGTCCTGGACCTTGATCACTTCTAACATAAAAGGGGTTTAGAAAGACATTATAAAATATAGGCGGAGAGTGAGGTGTGACGCACGTGACCTGAGGAATGTCATAAGAACATAAGAATGGAGGAACACTGTAGAAGGCCTACTGGCCCATGCGAGGCAGGCCCTTATCAAAACAACCTCCTCCCTATGATAAAGGAGGGTAGACGTTGAAATCATGTGACTCCTGTGTTGTTGGGTTGGTGCTGCTTAAGTATCATGTATGCCAATGTTTTTGAAATTTTGTAGTTTCCAGTGTTGCGTTCATAGTGTCGGTGACGGCGATTAGTGAGGCTTCTAGGCACCGTCGGCGTCTGAGGTCTGGTTCGGTGAGAACGAGTTGTGCCTCATTCCAGTTCATCAAAGTCCCGTGGAGTCTCTGTGGAGGGACACAGGCGTCCCTTTACATCGTCTCAGTTAGAGGCATTTCGATGCTCATTCAAGCGGACTGCAAGATCTCTGCCTGTCTCGCCTACATATTTCTTGGGACAGAACCCACAGGGGATAGTGTAGATGCCTGCTGTAAAAGTTAGAGGTGTGGGGCTGCCTTTTCGTAGTGAGGTCTTTGATAGATGATGTGTTTATGGTGGAAACGTTAAATGTTACTCATAGCAAGTGCCTGCGAGTATTCGTGGCAACATCACCACATGGGAGTACTATGAACTGCTTAGGGGGCTGTTCCATGGGCGGTTTGTTGAGAATACCCTGTGCCTTAAGTCTGCAATCTGGGATGAAGAAAGATGGAACTGAAGACGTTAAAAGGCTTGTGTTATGTAAGTGCATTCTCTTTCTAGAAAACAAGGGCTGGAGATGCGAGGAGCTCTCAAGAAGAAGCCAATGAGGACTCCTCTCTAGTGCGGGTGTCTTGGTGTGAATAAAAGTGTATAAGATCGTTCTTGTTGGTAGGTTTTCTATACACTTTGAAGAGAAGTTTGTCACTGTTGGGAGATCGCACAGTAGAACGTCGGGGAAAAGGGAATTTTTGCCATCATTTTCGAGTTAAAGTGTAAACTCTATTGATGGTTCAACTGCATTGATCTTGTTGAGAAGGGCCTGGATATTGAGACGTCTCGGATAAAAAACCCAAATACATCATCAACGTATCTTACCCAGGTAACGGTTTTTGGGAAATGAGGGTGCTGAATTTCTCTGTCTCCAGGTTTTCCCTGAAGAGGTTGGAAAAGCACAGCACTGGCGGGCTGCCCATTGCCATCCCAAAGCACTGTTTGTAACAGTTGTCCTGATACTTGAAGAAGTTGAAATTAACACAAAGTTCCACTAGATTGATGGAAGTCTAGAAGAGTAAAGGGGGGTCGTGGTTTTCAGTGAGCCTCTGTCTCAGAATGTTGATTGCAGCGTCAGTAGGAACGTTGGTAAAGAGGGCTGTGAAAATCAAAGGAAGCCATGCTTTTGTTTTTGACATTCAGGTTGGAAATTGGGAGAGAAGGTCACCTGAGTGCTTGGGGGTGGGCTTGACTGATGGTGCCCAGAAGCGCTGAAAGGTATTTGGCAAGGTGGCCGGCTAGTCTGTGTGGTGCACTCCCTATGCCCGAAGTGATAGGCCGTAGTGGGATGCCAGGTTTGTGTGTCTTAGGAAGGGCCCATACAGGCGTGCTGGTTTCGGTTGACCTGGTAAAAGTTTAAGTAGTTTTTTGCCTTTTCTGATTTTCTTTAAGATGCTACGAGCCTTTTGAAGGAAAAGTCTGGGTACTTTGAAGTAGCACTGATTCCGATACAGGCTGGTATGTGTTGGCTCGTTGAGAAGATTTAAGACTTTATTTTTGTAGTCGACAGTGTTGAGTAACACCACACCACCCCCTTTGTCACGGTTGTAATGACGATGTCATCGTTGTTGGCCAAGTCCCTGAGTGCTTGGATGTATCTTCTGGGAATGACCGGTCTTAAAAGGCTCAGTAGCTGCAGCAGGTGATAATTTCCCTTTGAAACAAGCCTTTTGAAACTCGGAGTCTCCAAAAGGTTGGTTCTTGGTTACCATATCCACCAGATTATGTTTTTGTTGATGCCGGTAGTAAACTTTAGCCCTAGGCTGAGGGCTTCTGTCTCGGTGACGGTTAGTGTATAGGAAGATAATTATTTATGATTTCTGGTCGTCCCCTTTCGCTCCATTTGCTGTGGGAGCAAAAGGTCTTGTAGTTTTCGTGATAGCTTCAATTTCTGTTGGATGTTGGCAGTGGTAATTTGGCTGAGTATATATTCTGCAGTTCTTCTGTCAGGAGTAGGAAGTAAAGCACGAATCTGAGCGGCACGTAATGAGGTCTCCTTCTGAGCATGTCGCAGTTCATCAGAGCTTTCTCTAAGGTAGGCGTAAACAGCAGGAGAGAAAGGGTGTCTAGATGTGGCCAGTTGTCGAGGAGTGGACCTTGGTACCACCATCTCGGCAAGACAGTCTTCTAGGAAGATGTGTCGGTTCCGAAGACTATTAGCTCTGAGTAGGAGAGAAAGGTATTCTCTGTATGCTCTCTCCTACTCAGGGCTCAAGTTTACTACCGGCATCAACAAGAAACATAATCTGGTGGATATGGTAACCAAGAACCAACCTTTTGGAGGCTCCGAGTTTCAAAAAGGCTTTGTTCAAGGAATTATCACTGCTGCAGCTACTGAGCCTTCAAGACCGGTCATTCCCAGAAGATACATCCAAGCACTCAGGGACTTGGCCAACAACGATGACATCGTCATTACAACCGCTGACAAAGGAGGTGGTGTGGTGTTACTCAACACTGTCGACTACAACAATAAAGTCTTAAATCTTCTCAACGATGCCAACACATACCCGCCTGTTTTCGGAATCAGTGCTACTTCAAAGTAACCCAGACTTTCCTTCAAAGGCTCGTAGCATCTTACGAAAATCGAACAAGGCAAAAAACTATTAACTTTTACCAGGTCAACCGAAAACCCGCACGCCTGTATGGCCTTCCTAAGACACAAAAAACCTGGCAACCCCACTACGGCCTATCACTTCGGGCAAGGGAGTGCAAACCCCACAGACTAGCCGGCCACCTTGCCAAATACCTTCAGCGCTTCTGGGCACCATCAGTCAAGCCACCTCAAGCACTCAGGTGACCCTTCTCTCCCGAATTTCCAACCTGAATGTCAAAAAACAAAAGCATGGCTTCCTTCGATGTCACAGCCCTCTTTACCAACGTTCCTACTGACGCTGCAATCAACATTCTGAGACAGAGGCTCACTGAAAACCACGACCTCCCTTTACCTCTTCTAGACTTCATCAATCTAGTGGAACTTTGTGTTAATTTCAACTTTTTCAAGTATCAGGGGCAACTGTTACAAACAGTGCTTTGGGATGGCAATGGGCAGCCCGCTCATGCTGTGCTTGCCAACCTCTTCATGGAAAACCCGGAGACAGAGAAATTCAGCACCCTCATTCCCAACACCGTTACCTGGCTAAGATACGTTGATGATGTATTGGTTTTCTATCCGAGAAGTTTTCAATATCCAGGCCCTTCTCAACAAGACAATGCAGTTGAACCATCATAAAGTTTACACTTGAACTCAAAATGATGGCAAACTTCCTTTCCTCGACGTTTCTACTGTGCAGATCTCCCGACAGTGACAAACTTCTCTTCAAAGTGTATAGAAAACCTACCAACAAGGACGATCTTATACACTTTATTCACCCAAGACACCCGCACTAAGAGAGGAGTCCTCATTGGCTTCTTCCTTGAGAGCTCTTCGCATCTCCAGCCCTTGTTTTCTAGAAGAAGAAAGCACTTACTAACACAAGCCTTTACACGTCTTCAGTTCCCATCTTTTTTATTTCCCAGATTGCAGACTTAAGGCACAACTATTCTCAACAAACCGCCATGGAACAGCCCCCCAAGCGTTCATAGTAACTCCCATGTGGTGATGTTGCCACGAATACTCGCAGGGCACTTGCTATGAGTAAAAATCAACGTTTCCACCATAAAAACATCATCTATCAAAGACCTCACTACGAAACGCAGCCCCACACCTCCAACTTCTACAGCAGGCGTCTACACTATCCCCTGTGGGTTCTGTCCCAAGAATATGTAGGCGAGACAGGCAGAGATCTTGCAGTCCGCTTGAATGAGCATCGAAATGCCTCTAACAGAGACGATGTAAGGTAGCCTGTGTCATCCACAGAGACTCCACGGGACATTTGATGAACTGGAATGAGGCAAACTCGTTCTCACCAAACCAGACCTCAGACGCCGACGGTGCCTAGAACCTCACTAATCGCCGTCACCGACACTATAGAACGCAACACTGGAAACTACAAAATTTCCCAAAAAAATTGGCATACATGATACTTAAGCCCGCACCAACCCAACAACACAGGAGTCACATGATTTTAACGTCTACCCGTCCTCATTTATTGGCAGAGGTGTTTTGATAAGGACCTGCCCCCGCATGGGCCAGTAGGGCCCCTTTACCAAATGGGGTTTCCTCCCTTCTTAAAGTTCTTATGACAATTTATCAGGGCACGTGCGTCACACCTCAAATCTCCGCCCATAAATATAATTTTCTTTTACCCCCGTTTTTAGAAGTGATCAAAGGGCCCCGGACGAAATTTTTCTAAAAAAATATTTTAAAAAGTGGGTTTTCTTACGTTTTCCCCCCTTTAAAACCCAAATTTCGGTATTTATTACCACGGTTTTTTAAACCTATATATATAATATAATTTTATTTATATAAATATTTAAAAAAATATATTTAAAAAAAAAATATATATATAAATATTTATATATATAAAATTATATATAAATATATATTATATAAAAAATATTTAAAAATAATTTATATATATTATATAATATAGTTTAAAAATATATATAGAAAGTATATGTGTGTGTGTGTGAGAGAGAGAGATTTTTGGGAAAATTTCCCCAATGATTTTCAAAAATTTAGAAAAATTGTATCAAAAAAGTCCATGGGCAACAGGAAAATAATTGAATCTTCTTTTTTCCCCCCCTTAAAAAACATTTTTTAAAAAATATGGAAAAATTTCCTTTTTGGTTTTTATAAATTTGATCCATTTTTAATTAATTGTAAATTTGGGGAAGGAAATTTTAAAAAACATTGGGGCAAATAATTAAAACTTTAAATTTTTGGGTAATTTGTTTGTGGGTTGCCGTTTAAGGGGCGTGTTCCTTTTTGGGCCCGGGGCCTGGGTGAAATTTTTCTCTTTCCTTTTGAGTTGTGCATCATTTTGGGTTTTTTTTGGGATGTAATGGTTTAAAGGGGGGGTCTGACCCTTTTTATGCCTTCCCTTTTTTTCAATTTCTTTTATGTTTTTTCCTTTTTAAAAATGTTTAGTATTTACGGAAAGTGCTTGGAATTTCATTTTTATTTCACCCGTGGGTTTTTTTGTTAAAAATTAAATATCTATATTATTTTATATATATATAAGTATAATATATAATTTTTAAATTTATATATATAATTATAATTTTGATCACACACACACCATCACTTTATTGTGGTTTTCAAGGGGAGATTTTTTGTGTGTTTTGTTTGGGTTTTAAAAAAATTTGGGATTGGGAAAGGATTTATTTTAAAACCATTTTTTATCCTTTTGTAAGGTCTTTTTGTGGGAAAATAAATAATAATTTGAATTTTAAAAAAGTAATCAGTTTCTTTTTATTTTTTTTTTGTGGGCACACATTGGGGACAAAAATTTTAAAATGACCTTTTGGACCTTAGCCCTACTATCTACTTGTCCCCTCTGGGAAATAAGCTTGGCTTTAAAGAGCATTTTAATTAAAATTTTTAACTTTTTTTTCGAGTACTGCCCTGTTTTTTTATAAGGTATGAGAAGACCCGCTTTGGACCCCTTAACCCACTATTTTTTTTTTCGGGGGGGCCATGATGTCCCCCTTTTTTTCCCCTGTTGGGGGGTTTGGGTTTTTCCAGCCAAAAAAGTCCTCTTTAGGGGGGGAGGAAAAGGGGCTTGCCCTTTTTTAAAAATTTCAATTTATTTTTAAATTTCATTTCACACCAACACAACCCAAACCCCAAATTTAATTTAATTTTTGGTTTAACCAAACCCAAAACGGGAGAACTGGGTCCCCAGCCAAGGGGGGAAATTCACTAATGTTCCTGGCTGAGGGTATCGTCCTCACTTACACTGGTTTCCCTCCCCCTTATGCTGCCAAATTAACTTTGTAAAAATTGTACAAAGTGGGAAAGGAATACACAGGTAAAGGAAAAAACTACCCCCCTTGGGGGGTTTGCCTTGCCCCCCCGGTTTTTCTCGGGGGTTTCTTGGAAACAGGTTTTTGGGGCAGTTTAAACCTCGAATTTCCCACCTGAAAAATTTGTTTAAAAAGCGAGTTTAATGGCTTTCTTTATAACTGGTTGTCAGGGCTCGGGTTTTTGGCTTCTATGGTTTGGGTAGCTTGCATGCAGGTAGGGAAAGGGGGCTGTGGGGCTTGGGTTTTTTAGAAACGGATTAAACCGCTAAGGGTTTTAAAAATTTTAAATGGGGGGGTTACTTATAAGAAGCTATCGGGCTACAAAACCGCCCCTTCAGGCAGGTCCCTTGGGGAAATTTGTAGCCACTTTTAAAGGGCGGGAAAGGAAAAACATTTTTAAAAATAAATTTTCTCCTGGGGGATTATGTCAAAATATTTCCAAAACTGATTGCTGGGTGGAAAAACTTATTTGTGGGCTCAAAAGTCAGCTCCTCATTGGGGTTTTTGATAAGTTTTTTTAATTATTAAAAATTTGTACTCCCAAATTTAAGGGAGTCCAAAAACGGGGATACTCAATTTCATTTTAGTTTCACTTACCTGGGATTTTGTATCCCGAACCGTAGTTTAAAACCCCAAAACCGAAGCTTTGAAGAATGTTGAAATACAATCTGTAGGAAATGCAAAAACCGTTTTTACAAATGTTTTTTAAAAATTCGTTTTATTTTTTCACAATCTTAAAAACAAGGAAGCTGATCACACCTTTTCCCGAAGGGGTTTTTGTTTTTTATGAGAAAAACTTTTAATTTCCCCTAACATATGGTTTATGTTTTTGTTTGGTTTTTTCCCCGGGGTTTAGTTGAGTTTCCCAGCCCCCGGGAGGTTCAAAAAACAATCAAAGACCCCCACAGCCCCCCTACCGGTGCCACTACCCCCAGCAATTTAAAAGGGGAAAACTTTTTATTGCATTTTTTTCCCTCTCTTTCCAAATTTTCCCCTATTAAAAGCAAAGCAGAATGGGTTGAATTTTTGCTGTCTTAAACATAGAGAAAAATTGTCCCCTAACTTTAAACCCGGTAATAAAAAATGGGAGCAGGAAAATTTGCCTTAAATTTTTCCCGCTAAAGGGAAGAAAATGGGCGTCTCTTTTAAACTTTAAATTTGCCCAAAAAATGGACTCTTACAAAGGAGCTTTCATGGGCCCCGCACTTTCTCTACTGCATTGGGAAACAAAATTTCTTTTCCAAGTAGTAGGGGAAAACAAGATGCTTGCCCTTCTGAAGAGGGGTTTGGCCCTTTTGGCCCGAAAGGGGCTGAAAATGGGTGAAAGGGGGGCTTAATACCCCTCCCCCTGGAAAATTTTTCTCCACAGGTTTACAGGTTGTTTTTTTTTTAATTGCTTATGGGTAGGCTGGCAGAACTGGCTGACCTAATGACTGGCTGACGGAATGTCTTGGGTTATTTGTTTTTTAACGGTGACACGCTGGGAATCTGTATGACTGGGTGGCTTGGCTAGCTGGCTGTCTGGTTGGTTGGAGGACTGACGAATTGGCTAACTATCTGGCAATTTGGATAGCTTTCTAATTTGCATTTTTGAAATCTGGCTGGCTCTACGGCTTGGTAATTTGCAAGGCTTGCAGGCATGCTAGCTAGCGAACTTGCTATTGGTTAACAAATTGACTGCCAAGAGAGGTGCCTGGCCTTTTACCTATCGAATGATTGTCCGACTTCCTACTAACTGTTTTATTGGGTATCTTGATTGGCTAGCTATGTGAACGGCTGGTGAGGAAAGTGGCTGTTTCACTGACTGGCTGTTTGGCTGGCTATTTGCCTTATTATATGATTGGTTAGCTGGAATAATAGTAGGACAAAAGTTAACTGATTGGTTGGCTGGCTGCCTGGCTGTCTATCTTAATAAAAAGATGCCTAACTACTTTATTGTTAAGCTGGCTGGCTGGATGATTGGCTGGTCATCTGGTTGTCTGGCTGGTAGAATGACTTGTTGTATACACACACACACATACACATACACATACACACACACTTGTTGTATAGCTGGCTGTCTAGCTTTTATTTTGGCTGACAGGCTGGTTGGAGAATCGACTGGTAAACTGAGAACCTGGTTGATTTGAAAATGGCTGTTTCGCCATTTAGCTTATTGATATGTGGCTGGCTGTCTAACTGGCTGGTTAATGTGCCAGTTAGCTGGTTGCTATCTGGTTGATTTGCAGGGAGGCTCGCTGGTGCGCATTCTGATTAGCATTCTAGTTAATGTAAAATCGAGTTAGATGCCTAGATAATAAGCTAGCTGAATAATTGATGTGTAGACTGGCTTCCTGTGACTAACTAGTTGGATAGTTGCTTGCTGACTGACTAGGTATCGGATAATAGAATAGCTGATTGGCAGGCAGGCAGGCAGGTAGGCAGGCAGGCAGGCAGGCAGGCAGGCAGGCAGGCAGGCAGGCAGGCAGGCAGGCAGGCAGGCAGGCAGGCTGACTGGATGGATAATAGCTGATGACTGACTAGGTAGCTTTTTTGCTAGAAGATTGGCATTGAAACTGCCTTGCTGAGAACCTGACTCGTTTGATAGCTGGATTCTGGTTAGCTTACAGATAGACTGGCTGCTTAGTTACATGGTTATCAAGATGGGTTTTCAGAAGGCAGGGAAGCCGTCTAGCTGGATAACTTCCCGATGTATGTTCAAGATACCTAGTTACCTGGACAACTGTTGAGAAGACTGGCTAGCTGGAACGATTTCTAATAGGTTTTCTAAGCTTGTTGATGTGTAAACTGGCTTGTTGATTAGCAAAGTGGCTTGATAATGTGATCAATGGCATGTTCATTAGCAACCTAGCTTGTTGGCGTGCAAACTTGATTGTTGATGGGCTGGATGATATTTTGATGAGTATGTTGGTGTTGATGCATTGTCTGGTTTGTTGATTTACAGGTTGGCTTTTTGATGTACAGTTTGACTTTTTATAGGAGCAGGCTGACGTGATGTGCAGGTTGGCTTACTGATCAGCAAACAGGTTTAATGATACGCAGGTTGTCCTTCTGATGTGCATCTATTTCTTTAGGTGTAGGTTGTTCTGTTTATGTGCAGGCTAGCTTGATAATGTGTAAGTTGACTTGATCTGCAGGGTGGTTTGGTGATGTGCAGGTTGATTTGATGTGCAGGATAGCATGAGGTATAGACTGGCTCAATGGAGAGGATTGCTTGATGTGCAGGCTGCCTCTTTTATGAACAGACAGGTTTTTGGATGTACAGATTTGCTTGGTCATGTGTATACGGGATTGCTGATGTGCAGGCTTCTTTGTTTATAGGCTGACTGGATTTTTAATGTACAGGCTACCATGTTGATGTGCTGGCAAACGTATTGATGTGCAAGCTGGTTTGTTGATGTGCAATCCGGAGGGTAGATAAATGGTTAAATGGATGGTTTTCTGATTAGCTGGATAAGCGAGTGTTATGCATTCTGGCCATCTTTTGTGCAGATTGGCTGACATATGTGTAAACCGACTGGCTTATGTGAAAATTGGTTGATTTATGTGCAAGCTGACTGACGTATGTGTAAGCTTTCTGTTTTATATGCTGGCTGACTGGCTATGTGTTGGCTAGTTGGCTTATGTGCAGGTTTGCTGGGTTATGTTTGGGTGGGCTGGGTTATGTGCAAGCTAGATGGTTGGTAGCCGGATAACTAACTGTTTACTAGTTTACTAGCTAGCTGTCTGGCTAGCTGAGTGAAATATTGCACTATTACTAGGTGGCTGGCTGAATAGTTAGTTGATGTGAATGCTGGCTGGTATAATTAGTGGTGGATATGCATACTGTCTGTCTGGTTCTCTGGCTTATTCTTTGTATGGTTTGTTGACAAATTGAATGAATGGCTGGCTATCTGACTGGATAAAAGTTGTGCTGGTTGGCTGCCTAGTTGATGAGCAAGTTGGCTGTATGGTTGGCTGACAGGTTGATTGACATGCAGACAGGCTTGCAGGATATCAGGATGACTAATGTGCAGGCTTGATACCTTCCTCTCTGGCTGGCTCTTGGCGTGTCTTGCTGCCTCAGAGGCTGTTCAGAAAACTGGATTCATCCGCAAAAATAAATCCTCGTTATGGCTTCTAATTCGACAGCTTTACGAGCGCCAATTCGAGTTTACCCAGAGCTTTGTCCTTCTCGTCGCCGGTAAAGTATTTAGGCTCACGATCCAAGGAAATGCAACTGCCCTCTTTCTCCTCGAATCAAACCTGATTACATCTGATTCAACAAATGCTATCTGATTCTGACGGAATTTGCACTTTCTTATTAAAATTACTACTTCTGCGATTACCATTACTAGCAAACCAAATACTACTACTAGTACTACTAATACCACTGCTACTGCTATTACTACAACTATTGATTTTGTTACTATTACAACTACTATTACTATTACAACTAATATTACTAATACTAATATTGCTACTTCTACTACTACTACCATTACTTCTTACCTCTACTTCTACTATTACTACATCTACTATTACCATTATTATTACTTTACTATCATAGCCACTACTACCAGAAGTTTTACTGTTACTACTACATCTACTACTACATTTATTATTACTGCTACTACTACCAGTTAGCCAATAATTGTGGGCACATTAAAACTAACCAACCATCCCCCACTAATCTGCCAGGCGACGCAGCTATTTATGAGGTGCTGCTATTACACTGGTTTGCATGATTTTCATTGACTCTATGGTATTTTTTCGGTATATATACATAATTTTTTAATTAACACATTGGCCAATTTCCACTATATATATATATATACTTATCTATATATATATATATATATATATATATATATATATATATATATAATATATATTATATATATATATATATATATATATAATATATATATATATATATTATTTATAATATATATAAGGGAGGTATATATATATATATATATATATTAAATATAATATAGGGAGGTATATATATATATATATATATATATATATATATATATATATATTTTATATATATATATATATATATATATATATATATATATATATATGAAGATTGAGACACTTAATGCAGCATATGGGAATCTTTATTCAGACACTGCAGCATCATGGGATCTTCTTACAAAGAATTCTTCAACGCCTGTTCAACCTTTGGACAAAGACCTACTTCGACTAGTGGATGTTACCACTATGATCCCGCCTCCGTCTGCTTCAAGTCACCTCACTACAGTATATAAGCCACGACTACGGCCCTATGCTGTACATTCTACAAGATTGATGGACTGAACACATCGACTCCAGGCTGAGGGACTGATTACCTCATACTCCTCCTCTCCTTACGCCTTCCTCTTTGTATTGGACTGATGAAGCCACTGTGTGGCGAAACGTTTCCTGAATAAAGATTCCCATATGCTGCATAAGTGTCTCAATCTTCAACTTGTCGGTTTTTCAAACCATTCACCACAATATATATATATATATAATATATATTTATATATATATATATTATATATATTTATATATATATATATTATATATATATATATATATATATATATATATTTTTTTTTTTTTTTCAACAAGTCGGCCGTCTCCCACCGAGGCAGGGTGACCCAAAAAAGAATGAAAATCCCCAAAAAGAAAATACTTTCATCATTCAACACTTTCACCACACTCACACATTATCGCTGTTTTGCAGAGGTGCTCAAAAATAACTTTTAAAAAGCATAACATATAAAGATTCACAACATATCCCTCAAAAAGCCAATACCCAAAACCCCCCCCCTTTAAAGTGCAGGCTTAACTTTCCCCTTTCGGACCAAGTCCGACTATATGAAAATAACCGGTTTCCCCGAAACCTTTCACTAAAATTACCCTGTCACACCCACAATCGTCTTCCCAAAACCATTCGCTCCATTCACTACTTTCTAACACCTCACGACGCTTGCTGGAAGTCAAACCCCCGCCCCAACACCCTTTTCCCCCCCCCTCCATCCCTTCGAGGGGGGACCCCTACCCCGCCTTCCCTTTCCCCCCTGATTTTTATGCTTTTCCCTGTCATTCTACTTTGATCCATTCTTCCCTAAAAAACCAAACCACCTCAACAACCCCCTTTTTTGCCCTCTCTAATATTTTTTTTAAATCCACAAAACCCTTTTCCAATTTCCAACTCCGAATTTTCTGCATAATATTTACACCACACATTGCCCTTAAACAGGACATCTCCACTGCCTCCAACCGTCTCCTCGCTGCTGCATTTACCACCCAAGCTTCACACCCATATAAGAGTGTTGGTACTACTATACTTTCATACATTCCCTTCTTTGTCTCCATAGATAACGTTTTTTGACTCCACATATACCTCAATGCACCACTCACATTTTTTCCTCATTATGATTAACCTCATCCTTCATAAATCCATCCACTGACATGTCAACTCCCAAGTATCTGAAAACATTCACTTCTTCCATACTCCGCCTCCCCAATTTGATATCCAATTTTTCTTTATCTTAATCATTTGATACCCTCATCACCTTACTCTTTTCTATGTTCACTTTCAACTTTCTACCTTTACACACATTCCCAAACTCATCCACTAACCTTTGCAATTTTTCTTTAGAATCCCCCATAAGCACAGTATCATCAGCAAAAAGTAACTGTGTCACTTCCCATTTTGTATTTAATTCCCCATAATTTAATCCCACCCCTCTCCCGAACACCCTAGCATTTACTTCTTTTACAACCCCATCTATAAATATATTAAACAACCATGGTGACATTACACATCCCTGTCTAAGACCTACTTTTACCGGGAAGTAGTCTCCCTCTCTTCTACACACCCTAACCTGAGCCTCACTATCCTCATAAAAACTCTTTACAGCATTTAATTATTTACCACCTATTCCATATACTTGCAACATCTGCCACATTGCTCCTCTATCCACTCTATCATATGCCTTTTCTAAATCCCTAAATGCAATAAAAACTTCCCTACCTTTATCTAAATACTGTTCACATATATGCTTCAATGGAAACGCTTGATCTACACATCCCCTACCCACTCTGAAACCTCCTTGCTCATCCGCAATCCTACATTCTGTCTTACCTCTAATTCTTTCAATTATAACCCTACCGTACACTTTTCCTGGTATACTCAGTAAACTTATTCCTCTATAATTTTTACAATCTCTTTTGTCCCCTTTCCCTTTATATAAAGGGACTATACATGCTCTCCGCCAATCCCTAGGTACCTTCCCCTCTATGGAAAATTTTCTAGGGTGGTTACCTGTATGTACCTCAACATTATATACATACAAGTAATCTCATTGGGAGACAACCATATTGTTTACCGTAGTCACCCCGTGTTGACATGTGAGAAAACTTAACCACCCCTGGTCACGGCAAGTGGTTCCTTCGACCTCACAATCTTATCCATATCTATCCGAGACCAGTATGGATTGGATAGCACCCACAAGTACGGTGCTACTAATTAATTGTGGACTGTATAGATTATATTAGTTTAACTGAATGAAGGGGGGTGGGGTAAGTTACACATGGATATATCCATCAAGGAAAAACACTTGTACATAATCTCACCACTTACCAGATATTCTCTGGTGGTCACTTGATGTAGCTGGATCACCCATAACCTATCCAATTACAACATACCTAACTGGCCAGTATCAGTCTGCTATAACTAGAAGGGTTACTTAACTGTGGGTGATTGATACTCCTTATTCCCTCCATTCACCATCTCATTTCGATGTCCTGCTACACCGACACGGTTCTTATTCCAGCAGGACGAGGTATCCGTCGGTTTGTCCCGGTTTAGAAGTCGTGATTCCATAAAGCTTCACTATCCTCGGTACGAGAATCACGTGTTCACTCGGAGCAGGGCGATCTATTTCACATCCCGCATTCTCTTAACTTAATGTTATTATCACTGATTACATTACCATTCACAAGACGATTTAACGTCTCATAATTATTATACACATTAGAGGTCACTCCATTAAGATCTGAGACCGATGAGTGAGGATTAACACACGGGTATTTCCCCTGGACACACACTATGGCCGCGCACCAGTCACACCCGGTCGAACCATTATTCACTAATTTTACCACCTTTTTACGGTGGTCCCGTAAATCACGTTCCCTCACTCTTCACCAGGAACAGTTACGACACTTCCTATTATGAAGTGAGGCCCATATTAATGCTTAGGCCGCCGTGAACGCCAATTTCCTGGTTCCGTGCTTTCCCAGCCTCCTCACTACATTCAAAACACTCCCGCCTCCCCCATGGCCGGAGTCGACCTCTCCCCCCACACATCCGCGCATGCGCAAAGGGAACTCTTGGTTCTATCCTATTGTCAAATATATTTTTGACTCATATCGACACATTAAACACCTATTAGGCACTATAGTTTCGGAAAATTAAAAATTTTCCACACCCTCTTTCATACATTTATTAAACAAAAGTACCAACCACTCCAACACTATATCCTCCCCTGTTTTTAACATTTCTGTCATGATCCCATCAGTTCCAGCTGCTTTACCCACTTTCATTCTACGTAATGCCTCACGTACCTCCCCCACACTTACATTCTGCTCTTCTTCACTCCTAAAAGATGATATACCTCCCTGACCAGTGCATGAAATTACCACCTCTCTTTCTTCCTCAACATTTAAAAGTTCCACAAAATATTCTCACCATCTACCTAATACCTCCATCTCCCCATCTACTAACTCCCCTACTCTGTTTTTAACTGACAAATCCATATATTCCCTAGGCTTTCTTAACTTGTTTAACTCACTCCAAATTTTTTTCTTATTTTCATTAAAAATTTCTTGACAGTGCCTCTCCCACTCTATCATCTGCTCTCCTTTTGCACTCTCTCACCACTCTCTTCACCTTTCTTTTACTCTCCATATACTCTGCTCTTCTTATAACACTTCTGCTTTGTAAAAACCTCTCATCAGCTACCTTTTTCTCTTTCATCACACCCTTTACTTCATCATTCCACCAATCACTCCTCTTTCCTCCTGCACCCACCCTCATATAACCACAAACCACTGCTCCACATTCTAGTACTGCATTTTTAAAACTATTCCAACCCTCTTCAACCCCCCACTTCTCATACTTCCACCAATCCACCTTTCTGCCAATAGTTTTGCTTATATCTCACCCGAACTTCCTCCTCCCTTAGTTTATACACTTTCACCTCCCTCTTTCTTGTTGACTCACTGTGTTTTTTGTTCATCTCTGTCACATCAGGTTGTCAAGTTATACGGAAACGTTACTTTTCTCTTTTCGTATAACATAAGTAAATGAGAAAGTGGTATATTACCAATTAAAATTCTTACCTTATATCGACTTAAATGGTAAATCCAATATACTTTTCTTTATTTTCAGATTAATAATGTGTCTAGAGGCTGCATAAATTCACCAGACATATTTTGCTATGTCTGCGGGCAATTCACCTCTTAAGATTCCCGGAGCAGTATCAATTCTTTATTGAAGCGCTGCTACGTTGCTTATTATGACCACAAACTTGGAGACCAGGACAAACCATTTGCACCACACGAAGCTTGCAGGAGATGCATTAGTAAGCTCCAAATGTGGTCAGTTGGATTCAACCCTCCAGAGGGGTTGATAGCGTCTAGTTTCTTGGTCAACACTCTAATTTACAACATGTGTCCGTACCCAGGCAAGCCAGTAAGTCATGCCGTGGCTGACCAGTGTTGCAATCATGTATAGTTTGATGAGAGACAATCGATCTCTTACCTTAGCAGGACAATTAAAGAAAATCCTCCTCCCACTTTGTTGCCATGTTAAAGACGTCTGTGTCCATACAGCGGGAATCGAGCATTCTGCATTGCTTCATGATGGAAGTTTGGCAAGCAGGGGAAATATGCTTTGTCAGAACTTCTTGTATGTGTCGGGAAGCTGGGGGTAGACGGAGACGCTGTTGGCCAGATTGCTGTAAAACCTGCAAAGGAAAACATTAACGCCGGGATAGCGAACGAAGAACACCGATGCGTGCGTTTTTGTGCTCAAAGACAATCTCCATAATAACAATAAACCTATTACCAAGAAGTGTGTGCATTTTCTTCAGTGACATTACCGTGAACAAATCTTGAACAGTGTAACCAGTGAGTGTTGCGAATTTCCAGACTGAATGGAAGATTTGTACACTCAAAGACACCATTCTTCAATGAAGACACGGATACCCGGGTCAAGGGTCCGATACACAAACCCAGGTAAGCCTGTTTTGACTTATGGTAGTTCAAATGACTGCGCAGTTGAGAACTAATGTACGATCTAGGCAGATTTTTTTTTTATATTTTATTTAAAACGTTAAAACGTTTTATTACAACATAAAAAATAAATATATAGAAAACCACCATCCCTTTACAAACAGGCATCCAAAATAGAATTCATAAGCCCAGTACACCGTATGAATTGCTCAACATTCCGACAGTCGCTATATACACTTGGAGTCACCTAGGATGTTCATCATGCATAAATAAAAATCAGATATGAGCTTTGTGGCCACATATGTCATCCTAGTACAAAAATGCACTTAAAAGACATGCTATAATATATCATATAGCACTATCTCCTCCACCATAATAGATATTATATAATCACATAGCTAGACCTATAGCATATATGTTTACCAACATATTTTATAATACTTAAAACATTATGACAAAATAATAATACAAAACATCAATACACAAATATAATTTTTTTTATATATTTTAGTTAATAACGATGTTACATTACAGTGGTTCGAGCCCATAATAACAATATATAAATGAAAACAAAACATATAACGTAAATCGCAACACAAGGAAGCATATAGTTTAACATGCTGACATAAAACACATGCTCATGGAAAACTAGAAATGAAACATTATAACAACCCGTATGTAACATCCCTGTGTAAATAGTTACTATAAGAATATAACACACACTACAACACCCCCCCCCTCCTCCCCCCTATTCCCAACAGCTGTATCTGCCGTCACCATCATAACCAAAACTATAAAATAAGATTAATGAACATGGTTGAAACTATAAACATTCTGAAACACGCTTCATACATAACCACATTCCTGCATAACCCAGGAAATACAAAAGCATAAACACATGTATAACATACGTACAAAAACCACAGTGAATACAGCGATATACACAGACACAACATACCTCTCCAAACACGTAATTAACCCCTACATAACAATACAGCATAATAAAATAGTCTACGTAAACATACCATCACTTCATAGAAGTACTAAGTATTAATAATAATATATATCAATTAAAATCCAATAAAATCCAAAAAAAAGAAAAACATAAATGAACGTATCTTAATACAGAGGCTTTCTTAAACATGTTTCATACATAGCCACACCCTGCAAGACACATCATACATAGCCACACCCCTGCAAGACACATCATACATAGCCACACCCCTGCAAGACACATCATACATAGCCCAACACCCCTGCAAGACACATCATACATAGCCACACCCTGCAAGACACATCATACATAGCCACACCCCTGCAAGACACATCATACATAGCCACACCCCTGCAAGACACATCATACATAGCCACACCCCTGCAAGACACATCATACATAGCCACACCCCTGCAAGACACATCATACATAGCCACACCCCTGCAAGACACATCATACATAGCCACACCCTGCAAGACACATCATACATAGCCACACCCTGCAAGACACATCATACATAGCCACACCCCTGCAAGACACATCATACATAGCCACACCCTGCAAGACACATCATACATAGCCACACCCCTGCAAGACACATCATACATAGCCACACCCTGCAAGACACATCATACATAGCCACACCCCTGCAAGACACATACATAGTCACACACCTGCAAGATACATCATACATAGCCACACCCCTGCAAGACACATCATACATAGCCACACCCCTGCAAGACACATCATACATAGCTACACCCCTGCAAGACACATCATACATAGCCACACCCTGCAAGACACATCATACATAGCCACACCCTGCAAGACACATCATACATAGCCACACCCCTGCAAGACACATCATACATAGCCACACCCCTGCAAGACACATCATACATAGCCACACCCTGCAAGACACATCATACATAGCCAACACCCTGCAAGACACATCATACATAGCCACACCCTGCAAGACACATCATACATAGCCACATCCCTGCAAGACACATCATACATAGCCAACACCCCTGCAAGACACATCATACATAGCCACACCCTGCAAGACACATCATACATAGCCACACCCTGCAAGACACATCATACATAGCCACACCCCTGCAAGACACATCATACATAGCCACACCCTGCAAGACACATCATACATAGCCACTCCCCTGCAAGACACATCATACATAGCCACACCCCTGCAAGACACATCATACATAGCCACACCCCTGCAAGACACATCATACATAGCCACACCCCTGCAAGACACATCATACATAGCCACACCCCTGCAAGACACATACATAGCCACACCCCTGCAAGACACATCATACATAGCCACACCCTGCAAGACACATCATACATAGCCACATCCCTGCAAGACACATCATACATAGCCACACCCTGCAAGACACATTATACATAGCCACATCCCTGCAAGACACATCATACATAGCCACACCCCTGCAAGACACATCATACATAGCCACACCCCTGCAAGACACATCATACATAGCCACACCCCTGCAAGACACATCATACATAGCCACACCCCTGCAAGACACATCATACATAGCCACACCCCTGCAAGACACATCATACATAGCCCACCCCTGAATACACATCACACATAGTCCACAACTCCCTGCAAGACACATCAAACATAGGCCACAAAAATACCCTGCAATACACCTCATACATAGCCATCACACCCCTGCAAGACACATCATACATAATACCACACCCCTGCAAGACACATCATACATAGCCACACCACCTGCAAGAAACACATCCAACATGCGAGCGCGAGCGACCCCCTGCAAGACACTCATACATAGCCACAGACCCCTGCAAGACACAACGATACATAGCCACCACCCTGCAAGAGCACAATCATACATAGCCACACCCTGAAGACACATCATAACATAGCCACAAGCCCCTGCAAGACACATCCATACATAGCCACAGCAGCAGTGCACCCCTTCTATGGGATCCAGCGTGCCCATGTGTATCCCTATGACGTCACACAAAAGACCACAGGCCTACGAGGGGTCTCGTGGTTCTAAAGCACATGGATGATGACTATATATGCAATGCTATATAATACTGGAATACGGATCACAACTAGGCGACGCTCGGTCATGTCGTACGTATGCCGTCCCGACATACACTACATACTATAGCTGAACAGGCAGGCGGATCTGGGCTGATTCAATACGCGCGACGCCAAGATTCATATATAACTTAGACTAATGGCTGATACAACATGATTTTGACGTAATGTGTGTTAGACGTAATCATTACGACAACTATAAGAACAAATCATTATACAATAATGGATGGAATTTAACGAGTCGATCTGTATCATGCCGACTCTACGGATTCTCTGAAGAAGAATAATTATAAACAAAAAAGTGTTTAGACAGAAAGGACAAGATTTCTCGGTGCACATCAAATCTAGACTGGTTAATTCTCGGAGAATACGGAAGGGAACGTGAACACGAAAATTTCTGACAAACTGATCAACTAATAATAAAAAAACACACAGTTGACAATTTCAATCATCTCGGACAACTATTAATACAAACTATGTACATTTAAACCCAATTCCTCAAGGGTTTAGGTTTACATCTGGCCAATGGTTATCAAATCCTCTGGGAGGGTCGGAATTCTCTGCAATGGCTAACACTTTGCCTTGACTGAGAGAGATCGAAGATATCTACAAAAGATACTTGCGCGGGTTTCTCATTACTTGTCGGGTACGCAAGGGAGTAACGCGACATTCAGTTGAGTACTGACTGAGGTATCTGAGGTAGAGAGTACATGATACAGGAGATAGTCATAGTCTGTCTCATTAGTCTGGGTAGCAATAATCCTCAACATCGCATACTAATTATCCTAAGATCTAAATGGCGATTCTTTGTATTTTGCATCCTACTAATTTCTCTACCCCTTATATCATATTTTATCGCATTGATATGTTCTTCCTACTCGATAAGGTCCGACAAAAACTTTATTATCCAGCGTTTGGCATTCGAGCAGACGTTTTGTTCAAAGTTAATGCACATATAACTCTCGAACCTACTTTGATTTAGTGGCTATGCCTCGAGTGTTTGCGACTCTTGTAAATTCTGGCGTTGGATTTATGAAGTGTTTTGTCAAGGATTCTATCTAAAAACAACTTTGAGCTAAGCTGGTACGAGTTGCTACGGAAATCAACAGGGGTTTTAAATTAGTTTCGGTGTAAAATTTAACTAACTCATAGGTAAACGCTTGTCCTACACCATACACTGCATAATGTGTGAGTATCACCCTATGAATCATTGGAAGCAGAATTTAATGGCATCACCTGACATGCTGTATGCGACATCATCCGCGCGCGTTGTCACTATTGGGGTTTATAGTGGCTCGTCAGAGAACATCAAGTACTTTCTTAATTGTATCTTTCTGCTAAACCCATTGCTGGCAGGAAGAAGGAGGAACAATGAGGATTTAGAGATCTTGTATAAAGTACACAAATTGTTCAAAGAATGCCATTACCGAATTCGACCTCCATTATCCCAGATGCCTATAAGGAAACTTTGGTGTGGTATTATCCTGCAGATAGGCGAGTGCTATTCTTTCAAACGCCTCTAGCTACTATCTGCAGTCATAACTGCAATAGGAACAAGCTCACATATCTGGTGAAATGGTCAACCATAACACAACAGATATGTTTGTTGCCTTGGAGGGAACATTTAAAAGTAAGTTAAGCAAATCAAGGGCAATCTTTCCCACGGTTCGCTAGTGTTGGGTACACTTTGGATTGGGTTAGACCATTGACATTTTCCTTTAATCTGCATACAGACACTACATTTCTTACCATACTCGGAAATGTCAGTTGCCATAACGTGGACCAAAATAGTTTCATTCGGCTTGTTTTTCACAGAACGATCCATACCAGGTTGTGCAACCACCTGGTGCATCATGACTAGCTGTAGAGCTACGTTCACTAGTGACTGTGGATTACTAAATGGTAAACTCTTCTGTTGCTTGGAGTACCCAACTCGGCTGTTCGATAACTGTAATCCTGACTCATTACAAAGTCCACTAAGGGTGCTGGGAGGCTCACAGTAAGATTAAGATCTGTCCGGAGCAGGAATCGAATCAACACCATAACAACAAGGGAATCGGTTCTTTGGGAATTTCTGACAACCTCGACATAAATAGGAGATCTGCAGTAACTACACTAACGGGTCCACATTAAAGCATCTGCGACTAACATTTGACTTGCCGAGGTAAAGATTGTCAAAAGATGTGCGATTGAACTCTTGGATAGGTCTCAAGGCCATTCTGGCTAACCTTCCAGTAGGCTGTTTGTTTCTGGAATAAGGTACAGTTCTTCTCTTACTGGAGGAAAGAACAAACTCGGTGGAGAGGTTTGTGATGACTCCCCCGCGGGTTGAAAAAATTAAAGCTATAAGCACAGGGCAATATGGACGATCAAGGGAAACGAATCTACTACTCAACTGCCAAGCACATGGAGAAGAAATGAGACACGTGAAACAATGCTGATATTCAATCTGAGTCGCACACCGTGAAACGAGGTATCAGCTATAAAGAAACTGACACTTTCAAACGTTAACATGTGAAAGTTACTTCGAGAAATAACTTCTTACAATGCACTGATTACTGTCAACTAGGATGGGATCACAACCATCTGGAAAACACAAGAACAACACAGTACACTCTAGTTGAAACACTGCTGTAACAGTGAGAACGTCTTTCTTGCAGACAGCATGTCACTATCAACAAGAGATGGCAATTACTAGTTGCAAGTAATCGTTTTCTGAGACAATGCATCCCCGTGGAGAAACTATTTACTCGAACATGGTGAGCATCTTGCAGGGATAGGCAGTGCACTGCGAAGGCAGTCTGAGTGTCCCCGACACTGATGCAACGGAGACACGTATCCTGCAATCTGAAGAGTTATAGAGGTGGAACACAGATGGGAGTCTGACAGAATACTAGTGCCTGACCGACTCGGCTACGTTTAATAAGTAGAGTACGTGTATCTATAGGAACTTAATCTGACTTCAACATTAGGGCAGGCACTTATAGCAGAATCTCTCATGGCTATACAAGCTGTGTAGAACGTAAACACATTGCACAAGGGCTAGAAATTTGATCATTCAGTCAGTAAGGAATTGTTTTGTACTTGTGGTCTGATTACAAATTGACTTGAGAGATGCGCGAGTGTGAATGATACACTAAGTGAACGTTCAAAAGTGACTGGTGGAACATGCTTGCGCTTCCTCATGATAATAAGCAGAAGGGCACAAGTCAAGAAAAATGGAGAGAATGACACAATAAGCTTAAATGGAAAAAAATGCTTAACTATTCTGCATAAGTAAATAACAAATTGACAAGTTAAACACATAAGCAAAGAACTCACACAAGAAGAATAAGCAAACATAGCAAACACAGAAAATCAAGAGAGCTCTGTACTTATTGCTCAAATTAATATGCTCAACTTTTACTTTAAATTGAATAAATGGACAGTGAGTTATGTCTTTAACGCTGTCAATGCAGAACAAGGAAAATACAACAAAAAAATCATAAAATGGACTCCAACAACTTGTGTCAAAAAAATAAAACAAACACACAATTCCACTGAAATTAAAAAAAAATAAAATGACAGTACAGAATAAAAATACTATGGACAGAACAGAGCATAAGAAAGCTGCAACGGTAATAAACTGTATAGCACAACACTGCCTAAAATTTTCTGCAATAAAAACTGAAATAGCAACACAAAAGTTTGCACAAGATTAAATTGCAAAATGAGTCCAATGTGCAATAATAAAATTATAACACACAAAAAAGAAATATATCAAGGAAATGAACACTTTAACAACTCTTAACTGCACTTAAACAACAAGCAAAAGAACAATTAACTTTAAAGGAGAACTTAAAAAATTGCACAAGAGAGAATTTGTTCAATAAAATATGAAAAATAATAGTGCTAAAACACACAAACAAAAAAGGAATACAACAAAAAGGATACAACACTTACGAGAGAGCAGTACACACAACACATCAACATGAACACGTTAACTAGAAATTTCCCTTGCAATGAAACTTGAGTGCTTAAAAATTTTTTGTAAATACGAGCCTCGTTGCTGTGACTTAAAAATGGCACGATTGACTGGTGAAATAAGACAAATTTAAACACCTGGCTTAATAAAGGATATGAACACAGAATGTTCAATCACACAGGAACATAAATTAATAAAATAACACAAATGCTGGGAAGAAAAAAAAATTACAGACAACACTGAGTTGTGATGCAGAATAATGAGGTGAAAGATTTACTGATTTACTACACTGGAATTCTGAAGTTAAACACGAAGTTCTATATTGCTACATATGATGCACACAACAACAAAGGAAACACAATTACTGTACTTCAAGTGTATAAAAAGATACACAACACAACCAGAAATAAAATAAGTGCACGAAAATTTAAACACTGAAGTAATGAGATTAAAAGAAAATTTATGCTATCAGTACATGATAAAACACTGATTGATCAAGAGACAGCTGAATGTCACTAAGAAGAGAAAAATTCACTGGGAACCAAAAAGAATGTCTCAACACTCGCAGAATGTCTCTAAAAAAAAATATTATAGCTGTAACACTTGAAAAAAAAATGCGATTGATGGATTTGGTTTTTTAATCGTCTTTGCGCTGTCCTCCTTGCACAGAAGATCGGTAGAATTGCGCTAAATCGGCGAGAGGACAACACACAGGAGCTGTTTAAAGAAGCGCGCCACCTCTACTCTTGACCCCCCCCCCTATGTGGGTCCTTAAAATATGTGCTACAACCCATAGCAGATCACCAAAGAGCAATGATGAGGTAGTGAGTTTGTAATGGCCGACTGTAGTTTGGGTTTGGGGTAATGGCTGATCGAGGCTTCTGAGACCGGCAGATGGTAGCACACAAACGTGATCGTAGAGTGGCTGGGCTTATGGTTTGGCAACGTCGTAAAGCCTCACTGAGAAAACCCACAACTGCCGGCGAAGATTAATTCTAAGCCGGCTGGCTTAGAAGAAGAAACCCACGAAATACAACAACACCACACACAAGGATGGCCAGGAGCACATCAGAATCTTGGAACTTGAATCACAAGCGATTGAAGACTATTCCATGGGCTTGCTTGAGTACTGGGGTAAGACACCTGGGTTTCGTTGCTACTGTCCTTTCTTAACCCTTCAACACAGAATGGCTTTGATAACTTCACACGATGAGCCAGCAATGGGTGGAAGCGGGCTTGGCAGGCAAAATAATTGGATGGATAGAGCTAGGCTGGACGGACTCGGGTGTACTGACTCCCTACCACCACAGACTGGAAGCGGCTTATTTTGCAAAACTCGGGTCAACCCTCGGGAGAAAATGCAAAAGAAAAAAAGCAGGAAACACTAATACTAAAGAGACTGACCAGTGAATATGTAGAAGCAGGTAGAGTAGCTGGCTTGAGTGGTAGCTGGATGGGGTGAACTTCGGTATGCCTACTGGTAACACGTAAATGGCAGGTCTTGCTGGTCGACAACCTTTATCATCCAGAGATCGCTGTAATCGTCAGATATTACAATCCCAAACCGCTTCCACCATTTCTCGTAAGGGTTTTCTTGAATGAGAGATAAATCTTAGAGAATAAGGTAGACACACTTTTAGATGTTAGGTGTATTGTCAACTGAAGATGAAGATGGAGCCGCGGTGCCTAGCCTGTTCACGTTCTGTAGGTCTGCCGCCGAGTGAGGACGGGACAGAGGGATCACTGCCCATGTGTATCCCTATGACGTCACACAAAGCCACAGGCCTACGAGGGGTCTCGTGTCTAAAGCACATGGATGATACTAATATGCTATGCTATATAATACTGGGAATACAGGGATCAGCAACTATGCTGACATAGCCACACCCCTGCAAGACACATCATACATAGCCACACCCCTGCAAGACACATCATACATAGCCACACCCCTGCAAGACACATCATACATAGCCACACCCCTGCAAGACACATCATCATAGCCACAAAAGACCCCTGCAAGACACACTCATACATAGCCACGACCCCTGCAAGACAACATCATACATATCCACAACACCCCTGCAAGACACATCATAACAAAGCGCGCACCCTCAAGACACATCTACATAACCACAACCCCTGCAAGACACTATATACATAGCCACTCACCCCTGCACCTGCAGACACATCCATACATAGCCACACCCCCTGCCAAGACAATCATACATAGCCACACCCCTGTAAGACACATCATACATAGCCACACCGCCTGCAAGACACATCATACATAGCCACACCCCTGCAAGAACACATCATACATAGCCAACACCCCTGCAAGACACAGTCATACATACCACATCCCTGCAAGACACATCATACATAGCCAGCACCCCTGCAAGACACATCATACATAGGCCACACCCCTGCAGACACATCATACATATATACACCCCTGCAAGACAACAATCATACATAGCCACAACCCCTGCAAGACACATCATACATAGCCACACCGCCAGCAAGACCCATCATACATAGCCCACACCCCTCAAGACACATCATACATAGCCACACCCCTGCAAGACACATCATACATAGCCACACCCCTGCAAGACACATCATAGACATAGCCACACCTCACCTGCAAGACACATCATACATACCACAAGCACCCCAGCAAGACACATCATACAAAGCCCACACTCCCTGCAAGACACATCATACCTAGCCACAAGCCCCTGCAAGACAATCATAATAGCCACACCCCTGCAAGACACATCTCCATGCCACACCCCGCAAGACACATCAAACATAGCCACACACCTGCAAGACACATCATCATAGCCACACCCCTGCAAGACACATCATACAATAGCCACACCCCTGCAAGACCATCATACATAGCCACACCCCTGCAGAAGACACATCATACATAGGCCACACACAGCCACGATCCCACTGCAAGACACAATCATACATAGCCCACACCCCTCAAAGACACATATCAAACAGAGCCACAACCCCTGCAAGACACATCATACATAGCCACCACCCCCCTGCAAGACCATCAACATAGCCACACCCTGCAAGACACATCATACATAGCCACACACCCCTCAAAGACACATCATACATAGCCACACCCCTGCAAGGACACATTTCCATACATAAGCCACACCCCTGTAAGACACATCATACATAGCCACACCCCAGCAGAGACACATCAACATAGCCCACACACCCCGCAAGGCAACATCATACATAGCCAACAAAACCCCCCTGCAAGACACGACATACATGCCACACCCCTCAAGACACATCATACATAGCCAGACCCTGCAAGATCACATCATAACATACCAGTACCCTGCAAGGACACATCAAACATAGCCACCACCCCTGCAAGACACTCATACAAATAGCCACACCCCTGCAAGACACAATCATACAAGCCACACCCTGCAAGACACACATACCTACCACACTCCAGCAAGACACATCACATAGCCATACACCTGCAAGACACATCATACTTAGCCCAAACCCCTGCAAGAACATCATACATAGCCCCACCCCTGCAAGACACATCATCCATGCCACAACCTGCAAACACATCAGACATACCACACCTGCAAGACACATCATACATAGCCCACAGGGCACCTGCAAGAACACACATCATACATAGCCACACAACCTGCAGACACATCATACATAGCCACATGCCCCTGCAAGACACATCATACATAGCCACACCCCTGCAAGACACATCATCCAAGACCACCCCTGCAAAGACAACTACATACCTAGCCACACCCCCCCTGCAAGACAACAGCATACATATCCACACCCCTGCAAGACACATCATACATAGCCCACCCCTGCAAGACACACATACATAGTCCACACCCGCCTGCAAGACACATCATACAACCACAACAACCCCCCTGCAGACACATCATACATAGCCACATCACCCCTGCAAACACATCATACAACATGCCACACCCTGCAAGACACATCATACATAGCCACACCCCTGCAAGACACATCATAACATAGCCACAACATCCCAGCAATACACATCATTACATAAGCCACACCCCCTCCTGCAAGACACATCAACATAGCCACACACCCCCTGCAAGACACATCATACATTAGCCACACACCCGCGCACGACACATCATACATAGCCACACCCTGCGAGGACACCTCATACATAGGCCTCAACCCCTACAAGACACATCATACAAGCCACATACCCCAGCAAGACACATCATACATAGCCACACCCCTGCAAGGACACATCATACAAAGCCACGACACCCCTGCAAGACACATCATACAGAGCCCACACACCCCTGCCAGACAAATCATATACATTAGCCACACCCCCTGCAAGAACACATCAATACATAGCCCACACACCTGCTAGACACAGTCATACATAGCCCCACGCCTTGCAGACACATCATAGCATCCCACAACAGCCCCTGCAAGACACAAATCATACATAGCCACAACCCCTGTAAGACCACACATACCAGCCACACCCCTGCAAGAACACATCATACATACCCACCCCTGGGCCAGACCACATCGTAAATAGCCACAACCCCGCAAAAGACACATCATACATGCCCCACACCCAACCCCTGCAATAATCACTCATACATACCACACCCCTGCAAGACACATCATACAGTGCCACACCCCTGCAAGACACATCATACATAGCCACACCCCTGCAAGACACATCTACATAGCCACAACCCCTGCACTACACATCATACATAGCCAACACAAGCCCACAACCCCTGCAAGACTCATCATACATTAGAGCTCACACCCCTGCAGAGACACATCAACATAGCCACACCCCTGCAAGACACATGCATACATAGCCACACCACACCCCTGCAAGACAACATCATACATAGCACACCCCTAGCAAGACACATCATACATAGCCACACCCCTGCAAGACACATCATACATAGCCACACACGTCCACACCCCAGCAAGACGCATCATACAAATAGCCCACCACCCCCTCCAGACACATCATACAAGCCCCACCCATGCAAACACAGTCATACTAGCCGACACCCCTGCAAGACACATCATACATACCACACCCCTGGCAAGACACATCATACATAGCCACACCCCCTGGAAAGACAGAACATCAACATAGCCACAGACCCCTTGGGGCAAACACATCCATATATAGCCACAAACCCCTGCAAGACCCATCATACAAAGCCACAACCCCTGCAAGACCACATCATTACATAGCCACACCCCTGGAAGACAACATCAAACATACCACACCCCCTGCAAACACATCATACATACCACACCCCTGCAAGACACAAGAAGTGCATTTGTTAGAAATATGATACATACATAATAAGAACCTTCACAGTCATCTTGCAACACAAGAGCTCACGAGTCACATAAAGAACCAGACTTCAAACCTGCTAAATTAAAGCTCCATCATACTCATACCAGTTTCCTGAAGGGAATCGTGACTAAACCTCCCAACCCCTGCGTTTCTCATAACCCCAAATTAACATAAGAAGAATCATAAACTTCCCCACACACCAGGTCACAACCCCACACTTCGCATAACACATGTATTAAAGGTTTCCCTGACAACCATGCCCACTCACTTGGACCCACACAACTCGCATTACACCTCTTGTCCTCCAAATTGTACCCATCACGCCTGCGCCTTCGACAAGAAGCCAGCTTCGACACGTCTCCTGAATCTATAAAGGCCCCTAATTAATTTTCCTCCACTCGAAAGCTTACGATTATCCATCGAAAATTTTGAAAAACCATCTGTTCCCAGTGATATCCTTATTCCTCCTTTGTGTCCCATAAAATATCGCTGCCAGGGCCCTAATTCGCTCCCCCACCGGCGCTCTCCGTAAAACCCACGAAGTATAAACGAAGTCGGCTACCAGATAACCTATGTCATTTTGTACCGGCACCCCCTCCCCCCCACATCCAAGCTTAATGCCCGTAGAACACAAATACCACCCCCACCCACCATACGTAAAACCCTGCTAAACCACTCTCTCACTGGTTCCAACCTTTCACAAAAATATACTGCATGGAAAACAGTGTCAATAGTGTCAATACCCCCACACTCACAACATTCCCGTCCCTCCTGCACACGCCTTATTACCTAATACCTCCCCCGACGGCAATATATTATGGAGAAATTTAAACATTACCTCCTGCGCCACAGCCTTCAATCGCAACCCTTGCAGGCGCCCCCATATATCACTCCATGCATACATCGGATACAAACCCACAACCCTAGCAACTACCTCCCCACCACCCACCCAAGCCAGTGTACCTATCTTAACCCCACAGGGTTCCCTTGCATAACACAACAACCTCAACATTCCCTCACACACCTGAACATCCCTACCCCTCACCCAACGTACCAAGTCCCTTCTCACCCATGCCAAACCTGTACCTGTGATTCTGCCCTCCCTCAAATAACTGTGTTTAACGTACATACCCAACAACCTTTGATGCAGCGCCATTAACCCCAGCCCTCCCTGGCGTACCGGAAGACACACAACATCTCTCGACAACCATTCACAACCCGAACCCGAATATATTGATACACGCACTTCAACAGACGCTTCTCATCACATGTTTCCAAGGGATATATACCTGCCACTTGCTACAGCTTACTATACAGTTTCACATTCACCACAATAGTACGCTGGTGCATGTGAACAACCCCACATACCTTAAGTCTACTTACCAGGGACCAAACCTTCACCCTGTTCGTATACCCCACCCACGCCACCCCCACCCTCAATAACATCGACTAACATCGGTAACAGGTGAGCTTTTTAGCCCAACACAAGTGAGTATAAGGCTCTCGTCAGTATTCAGTTATTTAATGAAATACTGACACAACACCCCCAGGGGTAATTATGCTTATAAGCACTTGTTTCCGACAGCCACGTGGTATTAGAACAACAATCTCTCATCGAAGGTGACACTCGGCAAAGGCTGCGATTGGCAGAGACAGCATCAAAGCCAAGTATCCTCATTATTGATACAAAGTTACTTTGCTTATTCTACAAATCTACTTAACCATAATTGGTGAGACAAATTTTACCACACATAATATACCCAAATATTCCTTCAGCAACAAGGCCTGTTCCACACTCTAAAGATATTCCTGTACCTGTGCCACCTGAGACATGACAAATTTCATCAGAGTCTGATACCAGTGACTCTAAGGAGACGGAAGTAGACTATGAACCACAAACAAATGACGATCCCAGACCCTTCAACCAAGTAGAGCTCAATGACTTGGTGAAAGACCTTAACCTTCCAAAAGAAAGTGCAGTTATAGGCTCTAGACTGAAGGAGCACAGGCTTCTAGCTTTTGGAACGGAACAATATTTGCTTGGTAACCTCACCAAATGGGAAGTCATGAAGATTGGGGAAGGGAAAAGAAGGCCGCAGATGGAGTACACTCATTCTCATCCCCAAATAAGAATGAGAATGAAAATTAGCCTAGAAGCTCCCAGAACACCGAATGTCCTCGGATGGCGGTAAAACAGCTAATTCTGCTGGCTGCGCCATCTTTGTACGATTGGGTGGCCCTATGGGTTAAGGCATCATGGAGTTCTAGCTCACCATGAGGCAGGCCAGTACAACATGGGTTCGAGTCCTTGGCTAGTGCAGTGCTGTTATTGACGTATATATATATATATATATATATAATATAATATATATATATATATATATATATATATATATATATATATATATATATATATATATATATATGTGTGTGTGTGTGTGTGTGTACTCACCTATTTGTATTCACCTATTTGTACTCACCTATTTGTGGTTGCAGGGATCGAGTCATAGCTCCTGGCCCCGCCTCTTCGCTGATTGCTACTAGGTCCTCTCTCTCCCTGCCCCATGAGCTTTATCATACCTCGCCTTATAACTATGTATGGTTCCCGCCTCCACTACGTCGCTTTCTAGGCTATTCCACGGCCTGACTACTCTATGACTGAAGAAATACTTCCTAACATTCCTTTGATTCATCTGAGTCTTCAACTTCCAGTTGTGACCTCTTGTGTCTGTGTCCCATCTCTGGAACATCCCGTTTTTGTCCACCTTGTCTATTCCGCCCAGTATTTTATGTCGTTATCATGTCTCCCCTGACCCTCCTGTCCTCCAGTGTCGTCAGGCCGATTTCCCTCAACCTTTCTTCGTAGGGCAATCCCCGTAGATCTGGGACTAGTCTTGTTGCAAACCTTTACACTTTCTCTAATTTCTTGATGTGCTTAGGACCAGGTGTGGATTCCAAACTGGTGCTGCATACTCCAGTATGGGCCTGACGTAAATGGTATACAGAGTCTTGAACGAATCCTTACTGAGGTATCGGAACGCTATTCGCGCGCGCGCGCGCGCGTGTGTGTGTGTGTGTGTGTGTGTGTGTGTGTGTGTGTGTGTGTGTGTGTGTGTGCGTGTGTGTGTGTGTGTGTGTGTGTGTGTGTGTGTACTCACCTAGTTGAGGTTGCAGGGGTCGAGTCCGAGCTCCTGGCCCCGCCTCTTCACTGGTCGCTACTAGGTCACTCTCCCTGAACCGTGAGCTTTATCATACCTCTGCTTAAAACTATGTATGGATCCTGCCTCCACTACATTACTTCCCAAACTATTCCACTTACTGACTACTATGTGGCTGAAGAAATACTTCCTAACATCCCTGTGATACATCTGTGTCTTCAACTTCCAACTGTGTCCCCTTGTTTCTGTGTCCAATCTCTGGAACATCCTGTCTTTGTCCACCTTGTCAATTCCTCTCAGTATTTTTATGTCGTTATCATGTCCCCCCTATCTCTCCTGTCCTCCAGTGTCGTCAGGTTGATTTCCCTTAACCTCTCCTCATAGGACACACCTCTTAGCTCTGGGACTAGTCTTGTTGCAAACCTTTGCACTTTCTCTAGTTTCTTTACGTGCTTGGCTAGGTGTGGGTTCCAAACTGGTGCCGCATACTCCAATATGGGCCTAACGTACACGGTGTACAGGGTCCTGAACGATCCCTTATTAAGATGTCGGAATGCTGTTCTGAGGTTTGCTAGGCGCCCATATGCTGCAGCAGTTATTTGGTTGATGTGCGCTTCAGATGTGCCTGGTGTTATACTCACCCCAAGATCTTTTTCCTTAAGTGAGGTTTGTAGTCTCTGGCCCCCTAGACTGTACTCCGTCTGCAGTCTTCTTTGCCCTTCCCCAATCGTCATGACTTTGCACTTGGTGGGATTGAACTTCAGGAGCCAATTGCTGGACCAGGTCTGCAGCTTGTCCAGATCCCTTTGCAGTTCTGCCTGGTCTTCGATCGAATGAATTCTTCTCATCAACTTCACGTCATCTGCAAACAGGGACACCTCGGAGTCTATTCCTTCCGTCATGTCGTTCACAAACACCAGAAATAGCACTGGTCCTAGGACTGACCCCTGTGGGACCCCGCTGGTCACAGGTGCCCACTCTGACACCTCGCCACGTACCATGACTCCCTGCTGTCTTCCTGACAAGTATTCCCTGATCCATTGTAGTGCCTTCCCTGTTATCCCTGCTTGGTCCTCCAGTTTTTGCACTAATCTCTTGTGTGGAACTGTGTCAAACGCCTTCTTGCAGTCCAAGAAAATGCAATCCACCCACCCCTCTCTCTCTTGTCTTACTGCTGTCACCATGTCATAGAACTCCAGTAGGTTTGTGACACAGGATTTCCCATTCCTGAAACCATGTTGGCTGCTGTTGATGAGATCATTCCTTTTTAGGTGTTCCACCACTCTTCTCCTGATAATCTTCTCCATGATTTTGCATACTATACATGTCAGTGACACTGGTCTGTAGTTTAGTGCTTCATGTCTGTCTCCTTTTTTAATTATTGGGACTACATTTGCTGTCTTCCATGCCTCAGGCAATCTCCCTGTTTCGATATATATATATATATATATATATATATATATATATATATATATATATATATATATATATATATATATATATATATATATATGAATATTGTTGTTAGGGGTACACATAGCACCTCTGCTCCCCTCTCTCAGGACCCATGGAGAGATGTTATCTGGCCTCATTGCCTTTGAGGTATCTAGCTCACTCAGAAGCCTCTTCACTTTTTCCTCGGTTGTGTGTACTGTGTCCAGCACATGGTGGTGTGCCCCACGTCTCCATCTTTCTGGAGCCCCTTCTGTCTCCTCTGTGAACACTTCTTTGAATCTCTTGTTGAGTTCCTCACATACTTCACGGTCATTTCTTGTTGTCTCTCCTCTTTCCTTCCTTAGCCTGATTACCTGGTCCTTGACTGTTGTTTTCCTCCTGATGTGGCTGTATAACAGTTTCGGGCCAGATTTGGCTTTCGCTGCTATGTTGTTTTCATATTGTCGTTGGGCCTCCCTTCTTATCTGTGCATATTCGTTTCTGGCTCTACGACTGCTCTCCTTATTCTCCTGGGTTCTTTGCCTTCTATATTTCTTTCATTCCCCAGCACACTTGGTTTTTGCCTCTCTGCGCCTTTGGGTGAACCATGGGCTCATCCTGTTACCCTTGGGTACAAACCTCTCCTCAGCCTCCTTGCACACTGTTGCTACATATTCCATCATCTCATTAACTGGCTTCCCTGCCAGTTCTCTGTCCCATTGAACCCCATTCAGGAAGTTCCTCATTCCAGTGTAGTCCCCTTTCTTGTAGTTTGGCTTCATTCGTCCTGGCCTTCCTGCTTCCCCCTCCACTTGTAGCTCTACTGTGTATTCGAAGCTGAAACCACATGACCGCTGGCCCCAAGGGGTCTTTCATATGTGATGTCCTCAATATCTGCACTATTCAAGGTGAATGCTAGGTCCAGTCTTGCTGGTTCATCCTCTCCTCTCTTTCTTGTAGTGTCCCTTACGTGTTGGTACATGAAGTTTTCCAGTACCACCTCCATCATCTTAGCCCTCCATGTATCTTGGCCCCCATGTGGCTCCAAGTTCCCCCAATCGATCTCCTTGTGGTTAAAGTCACCCATGATCAGGAGCTTTGCCCTGCATGCATGAGCTCTTCTGGCCACTGCAACCAGTGTGTCAACCATCGCTCTATTGCTCTCGTCGTACTCTTGCCTTGGCCTCCTGCTGTTCTGTGGTGGGTTATGCATCACTGCAATTACCACTTTGGGACCTCCAGAGTAAAGCGTTCCTGCTATGTAATTGCTTGTTTTTTCACTGTCTCCTCTCTCCTGCTCATCAAAATTCCATCAGTTTTTGATCAGCAGTGCCACACCTCCACCCCCCTGTTCCCTCTGTCTTTCCTCAGGATCTGGTATCCCGTTGGAAAGATGGCATCTGTTATCATACATGTAAGCATGGTTTCTGTGAGAGCTATGATGTTCGGTGATGCCTCTTTGACTCTTTTGTGCCACTCCTCCCACTAATTTGTTATTCCATCAGCGTTTGTGTACCATACCTTCAGTTTCCTTTCCAGCACTGTGGTTTGGGGGGCTCGTGAGGGTGGGAGACCTGGTAACATACTGTAGGATTCTATAGCTGGGTATTGGGTGGAAGCTGTTAGTATGGATTGTAGTTTGTGTTGGGATGGTGTGATAGGTTGTGGAGTTCTGAGGATAGTTCTGTGTGTGCTTGCCCTTGCTGCTCTGTCCTCCTCTGATTGACCTCTGCTGGTTCCATCCTTGTCTCCTTTCCTAGCTCCTTTCGCCTTTTTTCTCTCCCTCAGCTTCTGTCGTTCTGTTTGTGTTCTGTCTCTGTCTAGGAACACCCTCTTGTACTCTTCCGAGTATTTCAACCGTGGTTTCTCTTGGAGGATCCTGTTCCACACTGATTCTGTCCTGAGAATCAGCTTTATCAGACGTCTTCTCCCTTTCAAGTATCCCCCTATTCTCTGAAAATTTACAATCTTGTCCATGTCTTCTTCACCTATTTCTGTGATGATGTTCGCAATCTCCTTTCTTTCTGCCTGTCGTCTTTCAGTGTGTGTCCTTTCCTCTCTCTCCTGAAGCCCATGGATAAACACTGATTTTGCCCTTTCCTCCTCCCATTGCCTCTCCCTCTGTAACTCTAGTTCCTGTCTGTACGTGGTCATTTTCTCCCTTGTTTTTTCCATTGGCTCTTGGTAGCATGGTTGTGCCTACGCATTTGACCTATCACCCTCTCTATCTGCACCCAGCTGCTCTCCATTTTCACTCCCTGGCCCTTCTTGGCAGGCTGATATGACCTTAGCATAATTCATATCTCCTTCCTTCCTGTTCAGCCTCTCAGCTTCATATGCTGTGTCTTCTCTGGTCAATGCCCCTGTAACTTGCTTCAGCCTGTTTACCTCATCTTCTAGGACCCTTATACTGACTACTGCAGTTTCGACTTGTGCCTCCCAATTCTTCTTCTCCTACTCCAACCTCTTTTCTAATTTCACAGAAAGCTCTGTCTCCATTTTTTCAGAAAGTTCTCCTAATTTTCTCTCCCACTCTTGTTCCATCCTTTTCCACTGCCCCTCCATCCACTCCTCCCTACCAGAACCATTCTCATCTGATCCCTGTGTGTGTGTGTGTGTGTGTGTGTGTGTGTGTGTGTGTGTGTGTGTGTGTGTGTGTGTGTGTGTGTGTGTGTGTGTATGTGTGTGTGTGTGTGTGTGTGTGTGTGTGTGTGTGTGTGTGTGTGTGTGTGTGTGTGTGTATGTATGTGTGTGTATGTGTGTACTCAGCTAATTGTGGTTGCCAAGGTCTAGTCATAGCTCCTTGCCCCGTCGTCTCACTCTTCGCTACTAGGTCCACTCTCTCCCTGCTCCGTGAGGTTTATCATACTTTCTCTTAAAGCTGTGTATGGATCCTGCCGCCATTACATCACTCTCCAGACTATTCCACTTCCTGATAATTCTGTGGCTAAAGAAATGCTTCCTAACATCCCTATGACTCGTCTGAGTTTGTGTGTGTGTGTGTGTGTATTAAATACAACATATGTATGCATATATTATTAGATAATATTATAATGCTGTCACAACTTGTTCCATTCATCGCAGGAAAATTCGGCTCCATGATTTTTGTTGTATATTCTCTGAGTTTATTATTAAATTATTTAAATTCAAATACTTTACCCAAAAACAATTCAAATTAACCTGGATTAAAATTTAAGATAACTTATTTTGATATAATCTACTTAAGTACTGTAAATGTATTTGTATTTCTTTTGCGTTGTTTTGTTTGCGTGTGAAAATAAAGGGATATTCTATAGCTTCTGCTCAAGTTACGTAAAAACATGTAAATTGTCTAATATTTGCAAATCTTATTTTTATTAGGTTCAAAATAATTTGAAACTTACCTGGGTCTGGGCCAGCGATGGTTTTTTCACAACTGAAGAGAGTAAGTAGTGTTGCCAGAGGAAGTGTGGAGTGGTGTAACTTTCCCAGGTGCATGATGTATGATGGCACACTTTACCAGTATGGCAACATTCCTTTTTAAACTTATTCTTTCTCTCTTTAAGTCTTTTGATTATTATCCTGTGTTCATTACTCGATTCCGTAATAACTATTTTCCTCTCATTTATTTATTATTTTTTGTAATTATCATAATTGCTGAAAGCTTTATCTTTGATTTCCTAGTTTTTTTTTTTTTAATTTTTACACACACACAATTAAAAACACTTAGAAAATTTGATCAGGAAATGCTGCAATAATGTTAGTTCATACAACTATTTTTCTTTAAGATAAATGACTAACAGTGAATTTCTGTATCACAACGTAAGATTTTTTTTTTAAGTTTTCAGAGTGCTTGTACTATAGTAACTCTAGTTTGTTGTATATTACGGAATTTAACTAAATGCAGTTTTATTACCGAGGGTAATGACAGCAAGGATCTTTAAGGGTACTAATCCATTTTCTTCAGTATTTCCTGCTGCAAATACCCTTGCATCTTTTTTTAAGAGTTTATTATCTTATTATAATAATCTGTTCAGTAACTACTTGGTTATGTCACACACCAATGGAATCAAACTCCGTTGTACCACCGTACACCACATCTGTACCTGGTATCAGTGGTACTGAGTATTTGTTTCTCTCTAATAATCACTGTTTCACTATTCCATTTTCTGCTGTATATTATCTAGTTGTAAACCATACTTTAAGAACATAGTTTTTGTCGATATGAGCAAGGACTATTAAGGTACTAATCACATTCTTCAGTTTTACCTCTGCAATTATCTGTCATCTGTTTTTTCACTGAGTTTATGCTTGTTCAATAACCTGTTGTTCTGGTTATGTCTTAACATTGAACAACTGTGTACACTTATTTACTGTATCTTTAGGTACTGACGTATTTGCATTATGGCTTTAAAACTGCAGATTCCACATTCAATTTTTTTAAGAATTATCTGTATATCTTTCAGACAATTTTGTATCTGCAGCACTCACTAACAACATCCTGCCTTCAATACCTCACCTTCACATTTCTGTCCTGGGTCACACAAATGGTTTTGGCATTCGTTCCTAAACACATTTGTCTGGTGTTAATGAACTCCCTTTTTACTGTTTTTTAGTGGATCGCAATGAGCATAACTGCAAGATGTCAAGTTCTTTTATTAAAATTCAGTTATGCTGCCTAATCAGCTGTTCCACTGGACCACATCACATTACTCCTGTGTAAATACGTTTTAACTAAATGGCATATTACTCGAATTTACTAAAAAAAATGAGTTTTAACATAATTTACGATATAAAAGCTTATTACTTTTTAAAGTACTCGAACTGCAGCAAGACGGCCACAGATGTCTGTTGACCTCATAACGTAGAACGGACCTACTCAGACGTCACTGGGACCAACACATAGTCGGAAAGAAAACGTGACCTATATAAGAACGGACCAATAAGAGACAGGGAACCAAAACGTGACCAACAAACGGACCACAAAGACGGTATACCAAACGGACTCACAAGAACGGGACCAAAAGACGGGAGCAAAGAGACGGGACCACAAGAGACGGGACCAAAAGAGACGGGACCATAAGAGACGGGACCAAAGAGACGGGACCACAAGAGACGGGACCACAAGAGACGGGACCACAAGACGGGACCACAAGACGGGACCACAAGAGACGGGACCACAAGAGACGGGACCACAAGAGATGGGACCACAAGAGACGGGACCAAAAGAGACGGGACCACAAGAGACGGGACCACAAGAGACGACGGACCATAAGAGACGGACCACAAGAGACGGACCACAAGAGACGGGACCACAAGAGACGGACCATAAGAGACGGGACCAAAAAGACGGGACCACAAGATGGGACCACAAGAGACGGGACCACAAGAGACCGGACCACAAGAGACGGGACCACAAGAGACGGGACCACAAGAGACGGGACCACAAGAGACCGGACCAAAGAGACTGCCACAAGAGACGGACCACAAGAGACCGGACCACAAGAGACGGGACCAGACCATAAGAGACGGACCACAAAAGACGGGACCACAAGAGATGGGACCACAAGAGACCGGACCACAAGAGACCTGACCACAAGAGACGGGACCACAAGAGACCTGATCACAAGAGACCGACCACAAGAGACCGATCACAAGAGACCTGACCACAAGAGACCGGACCACAAGAGACCTGACCACAAGAGACCTGACCACAAGAGACGGACCACAAGAACGGACCACAAGAGACCTGGACCACAAGAGACATGACCACAAGAGACCTGACCACAAGAGACCTGACCACAAGAGACCTGACCACAAGAGACCGAACCACAAGAGACCTGACCACAAGAGACCTGACCACAAGAGACCTGACCACAAGAGACCTGACCACAAGAGACCTACCAAGAACGACCAAGAGACCGGACCACAAGAGACCTGACCACAAGAGACTGACCACAAGAGACCTGACCACAAGAGACCTACCACAAGAACCTGACCACAAGAGACCTGACCACAAGAGACCTGACCACAAGAGACCTGACCACAAGAGACCTGACCACAAGAGACCTGACCACAAGAGACCTGACCACAAGAGACCTGACCACAAGAGACCTGACCACAAGAGACCTGACCACAAGAGACCTGACCACAAGAGACCTGACCACAAGAGACCTGACCACAAGAGACCTGACCACAAGAGACCTGATCACAAGAGACCTGACCACAAGAGACTCTGACCACAAGAGACCTGACCACAAGAGACCTGACCACAAGAGACCGGACCACAAGAGACCTGACCACAAGAGACAGGACCACAAGAGACCTGACCACAAGAGACCGGACCACAAGAGACCTGACCACAAGAGACAGACCACAAGAGACTGACCACAAGAGACGGACCACAAGAGACCTGACCACAAGAAACCTGATCACAAGAGACCTGATCACAAGAGACCTGATCACAAGAGATGGAACCACAAGAGATGGGACCAAAAGAGACGGGACCACAAGAAACGGGTCCACAAGAGACGGGACCACAAGAGACGGGACCACAAGAGACGGGACCACAAGAGACCTGACATGACCACAAGAGACGGACCACAAGAGACCTGACCGCAAGAGACGGGACCACAAGAGACGGGACCACAAGAGATGGGACCACAAGAGACGGGACCACAAGAGACGGGACCACAAGAGACGGAGCCACAAGAGACGGGACCACAAGAGACCTGACCATAAGAGACGGACCACAAAAGACAGGACCACAAGAGATGGGACCACAAGAGACCGGACCACAAGAGACCTGACCACAAGAGACGGGACCACAAGAGACGGGACCACAAGAGACCGGACCACAAGAGACCTGACCACAAGAGACGGGACCACAAGAGACCGGACCACAAGAGACCGGACCACACGAGACCGGACTACAAGAGACCGGACCACAAGATACCGGACCACAAGAGACCTGACCACAAGAGACCTGACCACAAGAGACCGGACCACAAGAGACCTGACCACAAGAGACCTGATCACAAGAGACCTGACCACAAGAGACCTGATCACAAGAGACCTGATCACAAGAGACTGGACCACAAGAGACCTGACCACAAGAGACCTAACCACAAGAGACCTGACCACAAGAGACCGGACCACAAGAGACCTGACCACAAGAGACCTAACCACAAGAGACCTGACCACAAGAGACCGAACCACAAGAGACCTGACCACAAGAGACCTGACCACAAGAGACCTGACCACAAGAGACCTGACCACAAGAGACCTGATCACAAGAGACCTGACCACAAGAGACCTGACCACAAGAGACCTGACCACAAGAGACCTGACCACAGAGACTGACCACAAGAGACCTGACCACAAGAGACCTGACCACAAGAGACCTGACCACAAGAGACCTGATCACAAGAGACCTGATCACAAGAGACCTGACCACAAGAGACCAGACCACAAGATACCGGACCACAAGAGACCTGACTGCAAGAGACCGGACCACAAGAGATCGGACCACAAGAGACCGGACCACAAGAGACCTGACCACAAGAGACCTGACCACAAGAGACCTGACCACAAGAGACCTGACCACAAGAGACCTGACCACAAGAGACCTGACCACAAGAGACCTGACCACAAGAGACCTGACCACAAGAGACCTGACCACAAGAGACCTGACCACAAGAGACCGGACCACAAGAGACCTGGTTACACTAGACAATGCCACAGCAGATAAAGCCATAACAGACAGTGTCACAGCCTACTGGGACACAACAGACTGAATGTTACGCTTTTTACTGAGTATCGTAAATAAAAGCCCTGGCTCCTCGGGGTACACAACCTGCCTAGTCTAGGGGTATTTAAATTACTCCACATAAACCAACTTAGGGCCAGCTTGTACCTTCACATTAAGTGTGGAGTCAATAGTTATTAACAGGAGGAGCACAAAAACTAACATATATAAAAATATATATTAACAGTAAACTTACATGTACAACATACAATTTACTCTACATACAAAATCACCATACACCTTTACTCTCTTACATTATCTCACTAGCACACTGCTACTAGTGAGTAAAGGCTCCATGGCCCTCCCGTTCTGCCGGCCTCTACTTGCAGGCAACACACTACACAAGTACTCTCCCAGAACAGGCCTTTCCTCATACTAGGACCTTACAGATAAACATGAGAACACCAAAACCAATAAATAAAATATGGCCTAAATTACCAAAAAATCACCCTCCCCTTACACAAATATCAAATAATGACTTCTTGTTCCAGCCGCCTTTGTTTTTGTACTAATAAACACACCTCTCTTCTCCTGGCCACTCTGATTGACCAGGAATAATACGCCTCCGGTTTCAAAATTAATCCCAGAAACTGACATTATATATGAAACATTTTTTTATACACGTTTTATAATAAACTGAGTAAAACCCCCCTCCACTAGACCATCGGTCTCGTTCAGCTAGATGTATCCTCTCGGCTGCAGCAAGTCAAGGAAAAAAATGGAAAATTAACCTTAGGTCTTGGGAAACACAAAATTCGCCAAAAATATGAAAATTGCATCGAGCACTGTCTTGATGCAATTTACTTTTAAATAGAAAAACACAATAAACACTTATCACCTTAAAGTTTATCTCTACAATAAGCACTGCTAATCCACAGACGTGTGAAACTCGTTTGATATAAAAGTGATCAGGTTTTACGCCAAGAAAGCCACAGTCATGTTTTATAGCTGTACTCTGAAAAATAAACAGGAAAATGCACCTCTACAACTGTTGACCAAACACCTATGTTGATGCATTTTCTATACATGACAAAATTAAAGAGGAAGAAACTATACCTAAAAACTATACGCAATAATTATATACAAGTAAACTTATTATAATTTGAGAAAATCTCTCTTTAAACAACGTAAGTGTTCATTATCACACAACTTTGATTGCAAAAATAAAACAAGAACTTCATATAAACAAATGTTCACATTAATTACGTGATTATTATAAATTGAGAAACTCCTTTTGTAAACAGCATTTGTGTCCATTATCATACATCTCTGCTTTCAAATATGAAATAGGCACTTCATAAAAAATATATTTACAAAGTCTCCAGAAACGGTGCAAAAAATTATTGTACATATTAATACAAACAGAAACTACATTATCAACTCTACGTCTCACAGTAATATGCAATAAGCAAAACTGTCTATGCAAAACACACCGCTGGGAGAAATTGTAGAACACGGGATGGAAAATTACCAGACTTGAAAACTGGGTAATTAGTCACATATAAATTTTGTCGGTGGAAATGTGGCCTTGAAAAACACACTGGAGTCATCACTATTGCCCCCTCATAAGGTGGGCCTTCCAGGCCTTTACCTACCCTGCCATTCCAAGGAACCCTGGAGTCACCCCACTTGGTGATCCAAAAAAGCAGATGGGTCCTGAAGAAACACAACATTCAAAACACACAGGATCACTATTCATGACCCAAAAATGGTGAGGCTTCACCGCCAACACCGTACCACTACCTTTGGTCCAACAGTCCATACACCAACATCACACAGGTGAGGTATCACTGCCCGCACCTTGTGTTAGTATACCTTACCTAGGCATGTACTGACGTGACTACCACCATAAAGACACACATACACTCTTGGGAAATCTGATACCCCCCTCCACCAGCTCACCGAGCTTCAGTCCACTAAGTGGTCAGAAAGCCATCTACTCTCTGCAACCACTGCAAAACGAGAGCAAATTCTGCACAATCAACACAAAACAAAATCCTCCATTTCTGTGTTCATCAAAGCACTAAAACCAATCAAATAACGTATGACCTAAATTACTAAAAATCACCCCCTTTCCCTCACCTACTTACATAAATATCAAACCATGACGTCTTGTTCCAGTCGCCGCCGTTGTCGAAATGACTAATAAACACAACTCTCCTCTCCTGGTCACTCTGACTGACCAGGAATAATACGAATCTGGTTTCAAAATTAATCCCGGAAACTGACATATACGGAGCATTTTTTTTACACATTTTATAATAAACTGCGCAATACCGAGCTACAGTAGGTTGGGTCACATTACATACACTGGCGATGAAGAACTGATACATACACATTCGCGAGAGCTAAATATTCTGACTAATCCATGGTGACTTGATGACACGATCACACGTTACGAAACCTAGTGATTAAATACTATATACTCCTAACTTATTATTTGTGTCAGCAGAGGTGAAGAACATTAAAATAAAGGACCTCGCATGTTTTAAGTTAATGTACAATAATGATTATTTAATAAATCGCTGGACAAACGCATTATAAATGTACTTAAAGTTAAACATAAATAAAAGTAAATTTACCTCAGTGATCCTTACTACGATGAGTAAAACAAAAAGTTACCTCACCAGATAATTTTAATAACACTTGAAAATTGGCCATTTTTACGCTACTCACATTAAAGGGGTTATTTAATTAAGAAAAATTCTTCCTTAAATTCACTAAGAACTCAGTTAAAGTTCAGCCAAAAAACATAGGTTCAAACCCTATATCTAACTTTGCTATTCAAATCTACATGGAATTCTCGATTTAATTCTATAGCGACAGGTAAGGACCAAAGGAGTGAAAACTTGGTTTCAAGCCTTTTACTGTACTCTTCTGGACTCATTGTTCTAGATGGTAGTGATTTTCAAAAAGACTCATAGATCTTTAATGTCATTTCAAGAACCAAATAAGAATTATATGCAGTACTTTACATAGTTTTTAAGAATACCCTGACCAGGGTAAAAAAGTAGGCTGCAGGTTGATAAATGGTTCTCTGAACCATTTATCTACAGACTGCAGGTTGTTAGGTTGGTAGACAGCAACTACTCAGGAAGATACTACCATCGGGCTAAATGAATGGGAAATAAAAACCTGTAATTGTTATACACAATGGTAGAATTGCTGGTGTCTTTGTCTTATGAACGCGATATGACAGGTACATCTTGCTACTTCTACTTACATTTCAGTTCAAGTGATGAATGGTTTTGAAAACTGACACTTATGCAACATATGGGAATCTTTACTGAAGAAACGTTTCGCCACACAGTGGCTTCATAAGTCTAATACAAAATAGAAATGGGTAAGGAGAGGAGGAGATTGAGGTAATCAGTCCCTCATCTTAGAATCGATGTGTTCAGTCCATCACTCTTGTAGGAAGTACAGCATAGGGCCAGAGAGGTGGCTTATACACTGCAGTCAGGTGAGTCGAAGCAGGAGGAGGCGGGATCACAGTGGGACCTTCCACTAGTGTAAGTAGGTCGTCGTCCAAAGGTTGGACAAGCGTTGAAGAATTCTTTGTACCAAGATCCCACGATGTTGCAGTGTCTGACAGATGTGATGAATGGTTTTGAAAACCGACAGAAATGATATCTGGCACCTCAGATGTTGTAAAATATATGTAAAATCATAATTATGAATGCAGGCATATTACATTCAAAATCATAAAACGATGGAAATAATTTTAACAGGTGACCAAATATATTATATATATGATGACAGGTCAGTAATGTAATATATAAGCAACATTAATAAGTAAAGTCGTGAAAAATCTTATCAGGAGAAGAGTAGGAGCTCCTAAAAAGGAATGAGCTTATACACGATAACCAGCACGATTTCAGCACTTGAGTTTTGCATCAAGGTGAAAGAAGTTAGACAGGACAGAGAGGGGTGGATTGACTGCATTTTCTTGGACTGTAAGAAGACTTTTGACACAGTTCCGCACAAAAGATTAGTGCAAAAGCTAGAGAATCAGGAAGGAATAACAGGAAAGGCACTGTAATGGATCAGAATACCTGACAGGAGGAAAACAACGAGTAATGGTACGTGACGAGGTGTCACTACGGGCGCATGTGACGAGCGGGGTTCCATAAGGGTTAATCCTAGTGTCTGTACTGTTTCTGGTGTTTGTGAATGACATGACCGAAGGGATAGATTCAGAGGTGGCCTTGTTTGCAGACAATGTAAAGCTAATACGGAGGATTCAAACGTATGAGGATCGGGTAGGACTTCATAGGAATCTGGACAGGCTGGAAGCCTGGTCCAACAAGTGGCTCCTGGAGATTAACCCCACCAAGTTCAAAATCATGAACATGAAGGAAGGTCAGAGAAGACAGCAGACAGAGTACAGGGTAGGGGGCCAAAGACTGCAAACCTCACTCAAGGAAAAAGATCTTGCGATGTGTATCATACCGAGTACATATGAGGAGCACATGAACCAAATAACTGCTGCAGCATATGGGCCCCTGGCAAACAGAATAACGTTTCGATACCTGAGTAAGAAGTTATTCACGACACTGTACACCGTGTATGTAGGGCCCACATTGGAGTATGCAGCACGAATATGGAACCCACACCTCAAGAAATTAGAGAAAGTGCAAAGATTTGCATTCAGACTATACCCGGAGCTAAGGCGTATATCCTGCGAGGGAAGGTTAAAGGAAATTAACCTGACGACTCTGGAGGACAGGAAGGATAGGGGAGACATGATAGCTGTACCTTTTCAAGGTTGTACCCTTTAAAACTTGTAGCTTTGCGTTTTTATAACACCGAGAGCTTGTTCTGTTACAACACTGCAATCATGCAATCTTGCTGCAGTATATACTATTCTTGATTATAGAGTTGTTAGCTTAATAGCACTGCTAGCTCGTTGCCTCTATATCACGAACCTTTGCATGTATATAGCCTTGCTTGTTTGTAGTCTTGTATAACTGTAATCTTCCTGCGTGCTTGTACATATGCTAGCATGTACCTTTGCATGCTTGTAACCATGCCACGTTGCAGTCTTTCTTATGAGTAGTTTTGCTATCCCCTAGCCTTTCAAGCATGTAGCCTTGCAAGCTGTATGAGTTTAGCTTTGAAACCTTATGTCACTGCATCCGTGTTAACTTGCTTTGGTGCTATCGTATAGCTTTAAAACCTTGTAAACATATAGTGTTGCGATATTTTAGCTTTGTTATCCTGAAGACTTGTTAACTTGTTTCCTTGTGATCATAAGCACTGGAAACATGAAATCATGCTAGCTTGTAGTGTATATAGGTTTTAGCCTACATAACATTTAGCATAGATGGTTCATACCTTGCAAGATTGTAACCTTGATATTTAATTGGACTGTAGGCTCAGACTAGCGTGTAGCATTGCTAGCTAGAGTCTTTGATTTGCAGTCTTTAGCTGTTTAAATTTGTATTCTTGATAACTTGTAGCCTCGGCAGTTTGAATAGTTGCTGTCTTGTAGCTTCGTTATCCAGTAACACATGCGTGCCTCTAGTATTAATAGCTTGTCATCATGGATGCTTCTGACTTTTTTCTGAAGGTAGTTCCGAGGGTCATCGCCCGAGCGGTGCATTCCTTCACGTGTCATCTTATTGGATCAAGACTTTGAAACCTCTGAGATACCCTTTCTACGGCATAAGTTTATAGTCTTATTTACCTATAGCCTTTTACAATTTTTTTTCCCTCGCTATGTTGCAGCCTTGTAAGCTTCAGCAATGCAAGCGTGACATATTTAGCTTGAATTCAATATAGCTTTGTAGGATAACTACGTTGTATCCTTGTAAGCTGAAAGCCTTGAAACCTTTTCGATTTAGTTTTTTTCAGGTTTGTTACCTTACTATATTAAAACCGTATTAGATTCTAATTCTGGAAGCCTTGTTGGCGTTTAGCTTTATCACCTTTTAGCCTTGCAAGCTTGTAGCATTGGATGTTTATAGGCTTGCTACCTCATACTCTTGCTAGCGAGTAACCTGGAAACCTTGCTCTCGTGTTTCTTTGCTAAATTGCAGCATTGCTAGCTTGTATTTTTGCAAGCAAGTAGACTTGTGCCTTGTCTCCTTGCTATCTTATAGCCTTATAGCTTGTAGCCTTCGTAGCTAGTAGCTTTGCTAGCTTATATATTTGTTATATTGTAGTATTGTTAATTTATAACCACACTACCTTAAAACCATCCTAACTTCTTACCTTCCAAGCTCGTACCTCCACAAGTTCATCGTTTTGCCTCCTTTCTGTCTTCAGGTACTGCTAGGTCTGACCTTTCCTAACACCAGCTGAGCTACTGATACATAAATTCTGATTAAACGTTTGCTATTGCCATTAGCGGGATAATTGACGACTCGGCGAGTGGGCGTCGGAGCTTAAATTGCTGACGGAAGTGAAGCTAACGCCATCCCTGAATGCCGACTGGGGCAACATGCCAACAAGCGTGTATGAAGGTACGTCAAAGATAAATACACAGAGAGGTGTATATCTCAGTGTATAAACACTGAAAATTTACTTTTACATCTATGTAGGGCTTAAAGTATTCTTGACTGATGATGAACAGGTTACATGCAGTTGAAAAGAAATTAACCCATATTAACCAATCAGTCACTCAACCAAAGCTTCATTTCAGACGTCATTTAAGTAGTAAGCTTTATCAAGACTTGATTGAGGTTCAGTTCCAGGGCTGATTGGTTGCCTAAAATTAGGGCTTCCTATGTGTTTCTTGTCTTTATAGCATCACAGAGGCTGTTGTCTTTGTAGTAAATCCAGTCGCTGATGAGACCATTTTTTATGTACTGTTATATTAGTTAAACTGCACAACTTGGCCTGCAGTACTGAGTACAAGAGTGAATTAATTTAAAATTACTGAGAAACAAACTGAGTGCATAATATAGTGAGTACAGCTGTGGCTCACATTATAGCACCCTTTGTTCAGCTGTGGTTCTCAGTATGTCTGGATGGTAACAGCGCAGACATTGTAAGTTCCTGTTGTAGCCGTGACTCTCAGTCTAACCCGAGTACCGTAGTGGCGCCCATTATAACTTGCTAGGACTAAATGTCTCATAATGATAACTGAAGTAACACATTATGATATGCTGAGCAGAGTTGCGATTCTTATAATAATGTGCTGAGTATGAATGCGATTCATGTGGAGAAAAATTCTCAAGAAAGAAGGGTATCAACCCCCTTTAGCCCCTTTCAGCCCCACGAGGGACTCAGCCCTCCAGAGGGTCTGACAGCCTCTCTTGCTTCCGCATGATCAGTAATTGATTCCACATGAAGCTACTAGCATGTACCAGAGCTTGGTCATGTAGCCTCCTTTTGCATCACTGTGTCTTGCAGTATGAGTAGTAATAGAGTGAGGAAAAATACTCTCTTTACCTTGGCAGGAAAAGTACAGAAAAAACCCTGCATCACTTTATTCACAATGTGGGACAATTATGAACTCTCGGCGATCGATAGATATCAAGAAATCTATCATATGTAATGAAATTGTGACGATGTCCAGCAAGAAGGGAAATTATGCTGAAGACGGCGATTTGGGGCCGCACCCCAAGGCGAAGCCTGCGGCAGGGGTCAGATCCCTTTAAAACCTGCCAGGGGAAACATGCTGAACACCGGGATAACAGACAAGGAGCACTAGCGATGTGCGCGTTTCTGTTCCTCAGTGACGATCTCAACAATTCTTGGTAGAATTACTATACAGTGAACTATCTTCCTGTTGTGAAATTACCACAAAGTAAAGGACAAATCTTGAAGAACAGTAGTGTAACAGTGCGAGTGTTGCGAATTTCCCAACTGAGTGGAGGACGTGTGACATTCCTCAAGGGACACTTCTGCTTCAATCAAGACGCCGATACCGGGTTACATCCCAGGAAAGTCTAGTCAGTAATGATCTTAGGTCTGCTGCAGGAGATAGCTAGTTCATTACCTCTCTGGATTTACCAACATTACCCATTATTGGTGGGCCATTGACTCTAACAAAAGTAAATGTATCATTATTCAGTATTGTTGAATGAAATGCTGATACACACACTCCTTTGGGGCAATTATACACTCATCCCTACTTATCCCTCATCAGCTATGGGGTGTAGAACAGCTGTTTCACGTCGGAGGAGCCTTCAGGGTGCAGCTGCAGAAGGGTTGAGACAGCAGCAACAATGCTAAGTATCTTTCACTCCTGTATACAGATACATAGCAATGTGGAGAAATTTTCTCCAGGAGGGGGGTATCAGCCCCCTTCAGCCCTTTCGGCCCCCTTTCAGCCCCTTTCAGCCCCTTTCAGCCCTGAGGGGCCCAGCCCTCTCAGAAGGGGCAAACATCTTGTTTACTGAGACAGCAAGTAATTGATCCCAGATGCAGTATGAGTATGTGACGTGGTCAAGCGACCACCGCTCCTTGCAAGAGTCCAGTGTTGCAAAGTGTAGTTTAATAAGAGACAGTCTGTCTCTTACCTTTGCAGAACAAGGAAAATCCTGCTCCCACTTTATTACCATGGTAAAGATAGTGTACATTGTTGTCTATGCTTAAAACAGCAAGAATCAAGCATTCTGCTTTGCTTCATGGAGGAAGTTTGGCAAGGAAGCAAAAAGTACTAGGTCAGCTTTTCCTTTATGTTCTAGGGGCATTGCAGCGGCATAAGACGCTGTGAGGTATGATTACTTTTCACCCTACTGGGAGTCACACTGACGCCAGGATAACCAACAAAGAACACTGATCCATGTCTCACAAAACACAATAAACACTTACAGAGAAGTGTGATCAGCTTCTTTAGAGATAAGATTGTGAACAATAAAGACAAACCTTGTGGAACATAGTGTACCAGTGTGCGTATTCCTAGACTATGGAAGACGTGGACATCCAAGGACACTTCAGCTTCTATCAAGTCACCGATACCTGTCGAGGGTGTAAAGAACACCATAGCTCACGCTACAAGAGCAAGGTGGGTTGCAGATTTCTTGTAGTATGGGAACTGCGCAGTTCTTGTGTCGCAAGGAGTTTGTAATCAACCTATAGTCGGCAGTGAGGTGCGGACTGTTGAGTCCACACACGTAAGTTTGTCAGCAATCAGTGAATGAAATATGCTGACATAACACCCCCTAGGGGTAAATTATTATTAACATAATATACTCTATTACAGCCCGTTGTGAAGTGGGTAAGATAGCTTCTCAAGACCTCGCCTGCAGGGGCGGCTGTGTGGGCGATAACTGTCTTTTCAGCTAAGTACCCCCCCCCCTATATTTAATCTTTAACCTTAGCTGGTAAACTATTTCTCAACAATTTGGTCGTGCTCGAACCAGATACAGGCCACACTGTGGTCCAAATATGTTGTACTACAGTGTGCAAATAACCTACGAGTCAAGGTCCTTCAAAAAAAGCTGTAAAACTAGTGTTTTACAATATAAATCATTATATGTATGAATACCTCCAGGCTCAATCACAGAGAATGGGCAGCCAAAAGAAAACGGGCGCTCGCCCAACGTTCACCCAAAGAAAACAGGAGCTGGGTGATTCACCCAACAAAAAAAAAGGGGGATGGCACCCGTCATCCACTGCTCTCAAGCTCGAGAAATGCTGACCACATCAACAAGCCAGATGACTGTCAGTTTGTATGAGTGTATATACACTCAGTGTTTATAATGTTTATAAACAGAGATTAAGAAACAAGATTGTGTTTAAGTTAGTTTCTTATAGATTTAACTGTTATATTAAAGGAAATTATATATAAAATGTAAGCTTTCATATATATATACATATATATATAATATATATATATATATATATATATATATATTATATATATATATATATATATATATATATATTATATATATAATTAACAGTGACATTTATATATGTGTAAGAAATATTCACGTGTGATTTACAGTTATACAGTGACATTTATAGTGTATAGTGAATAAAGTGTATAACATCATTATTAACGTTTAATCAACGTTGTCAGGCTGACACAGCAAACTCAAGCCATAAACACCAGCCATATGTACTGTGTACCCTTCATGGTCATTGACCCTGAGGTTAAGCTTAGTGGGTCAGTAGTGTCTGACTCGATTATTGCTGACTTAAGCATAACAAAAACTCAGCTGTTTATAGCAGCACAGTGTTTTTTAAGCACTCTAAGTGTGGTGCTAGAATTTTCAGTATACCATTAAAATGGCTTGTTTGAAAACTCAGTTTCAGTCTTTACAGACTAAGATTACACAATTAGTAAATCTAATTTCAGTCTGTATAGGATTAACTCTAGATACAAACATAGATTTTGATGATCTTGAGGTCAAATTTGAATTACTTACACAACGCCTGGAAATAATTAATTCGGACTATACACATTATGAAAATAAGTTTCTTGAATCATTTCCATCTGAGGATGAAATTAAAAATGTTTTAGATACTTTTAGTAATCAACAATTAAGGTGGACAGGAGTACAGGCAATTTGCCGTAAAACTCTGTCACAGAGACCTACTGTAACTAGTGGTCCAACACCTGTTACACCTGTAACAACAAGTGTAACATTACTAAGCTTACCTGCCTTGTCATTACCTAATTTCCAAGGTCATAATTACGAAGAATTCATTAGTGGTTTTCAATCCATAGTAAATTCACGAACTGACATAGATGAGATTGCTAGATTCAATTATCTTAAATGTCTTGTGAAGGGAGAACCCTATGAACTGATTAAGTCATTTCCAGTGATTAAAGGCAATTATCAAATAGCCTTATGTGTCTTAGCAGACAATTACTTTGATGCTGACAAGGCCAGAGTTAAACATGCAGTCTTAATATCAAGCCTGAAGCCACCTAAACATTGTTTTTCAGACTTACAGGCATTTAGAATCAAATTGTTGAGAAATGGTTTACCACCTAAGGTTAAAGATTAAATATAGGGAGTACTTAGCTGAAAAGACAGTTATCGCCCACACAGCCGAGGTCTTGAGAAGCTATCTTATTCACTTCACAACGGGCTGTAACAGAGTATATTATGTTAATAATAATTTACCCCTAGGGGGTGTTATGTCAGCATATTTCATTCACTGATTGCTGACAAACTTATGTGTGTGGACTCAAAAGTCCGCACCTCACTGCCGACTATAGGTTGATTACAAACTCCTTGTGATACAAGAACTGCGCAGTTCCCATACTACAAGAAATCTGCAACCCACCTTGCTCTTGTAGCGTGAGCTGTGGTGTTCTTTACATCCTCGACATGTATCGGTGACTTGATAGAAGCTGAAGTGTCCTTGGATGTTCACATTTTCCACAGTCTATGAATATGCACACTGGTACACTATGTTCCACAAGGTTTGTCTTTATTGTTCACAATCTTATCACTAAAGAAGCTGATCACACTTCTCTGTAAGAGTTTATTGTGTTCTGTGAGACACTTTTTTCACACTAAAGCACGGATCAGTGTTCTTTGTTGGTTATCCTGGCGTCAGTGTAACTCCCAGTAGGGTGAAAAGTAATCATACCTCACAGCATCCTATGCTGCTGCAATGCCCCTAGAACATAAAGGAAAAGCTGACCTAGTACTTTTTGCTTCCTTGCCAAACTTCCTCCATGAAGCAAAGCAGAATGCTTGATTCTTGCTGTCTTAAGCGTAGACAACAATGTACACTATCTTTACCATAGTAATAAAGTGGGAGCAGGATTTTCCTTAATTGTTCTGCTAAGGTAAGAGATAGACTGTCTCTTATTAAACTACATTTTGTTACACTGGACTCTTGCAAAGGAGCAGTGGTCGCTTGACCACGTCACATACTCGTACTGCATCTGGGATCAATTACTTGCTGTAGCAGGTAAACAAGATGTTTGCCCCTTCTGAGAGGGCTGGGCCCCTCAGGGCTGAAAGGGGCTGAAAGGGGCTGAAGGGGGCTGATACCCCCTTCTGGAAAAAATTTCTCCACAGCATAATATAATATTCTACAGATTCCCGACAACTCATTAATAATTACTGAGCACAACAGTGACTATTATTGCTTACTGAATACAATAAAGACTAGTTATAACTTAATGAGTCAACATTGATTCTGTTGCTTGCTAAGCAATGAGGTGAGCAATGGAGTGCATCATTGCAACTTGCTGAGTATAGCAGCTCATTATAACTTAATACATCTGAAACCCCTTATGCCTTCGTGAGTACAGCAGTGACTGCTATTAACTTGCTAACCACAAAAGTGACTCGATATAACTTGCTGGGTACATCAATATCTCACTAAACATACATAAGACCCATCACAACCTACTGAACATGTTAATTAGCAGTATATCTTGCTGAGTACAGCATATTATTACCTACTGAGAAGACCGATGACTCTCATTACAATTTTCTTTGTAAAACAGTGAGTCATAGCTTTATGAATAAAGCTGTGGCTCATTATAACTTGCTGAGTATAACATTAACTCAGTATCATCTACCTGGTACACCAGTGGCTCACCATCACTTACTGAGCATATTAATGACTCATTAACACAGACTAGCAATCCCTGAAGAGGCCCTTTAAGTGGCTACAAGAATTATTTTCTTTTTCCTTTTTTTTTACCTACAATTTCCCGTTTGTATTTGTGTATGGTAAAATTTATCTCACCAAATTATGCTTAAATAAACTTGTAGAACAAAGTAATTTTGTATCAGTTATGAGGATACCTAACTTTGTTGCTGTCTCTGTCTATCGCAGCCTCTGACGATAGCAGCCTCCGATGATAGACAGTTGTTCTACGACCACATGGCTGTCGGGAACAAGTGCTTCTAAGTATAATTACCCCTAGGGGTGTTGTGTCAGTATTTCACTGAATAACTGAATACTGACGAGAGCCTTATACTCACTTGTGTTGGGCTAAAAAGCCCACTAGTCAAAGAGTGTATGGTGATAAATCTAGAGAACAATGAACTAGCTATCTGCCGCACAGCTGACCTAACTAGTATCATTAATGACTAGACCTACCTGTATCGAACCCATATGTTTACCCGGATATCGTTGTCTTGATTGAAGAATGAGTGTCTCAGTGCACTGTAAGTCTATATAGTTCTCAATACAAACAGTTCATCAGGGCCTGGGGATTTGTTAGCTTTCAATTTCTCTATTTGTGTGAGGACCATATCACTAGTTACCACAATCGTGCATAGTTTATTATCGTCCTGTTCTACATAATCTATTATTTCAGGAATTTAGCTAGTATTTTCCTGGGTAAAAACTGAGAGGAAGTAAGTATTGAAAATTTCACATATATCCTTGCCACTATCAGTGATCTGACCTGAGATCTGATTGCAGTTATCTGGGTAATTCCATGATATATTGAAACTAAGTGATTTGTGATCACTTTCCCCAAGCTCATCATTAACCTCAAGATTATTAATTAGTGAATCTTTGTTGGCAAGAACCAAATCAAGCAGTTTGTTTCCTCTAGTTGGTTCTGTCACAACCTGTTCTAAAAAGCAATCCAGAACCGTATCAAGAAGGTCACTAGACTCAAGATTTCCTGTCGTATTGTTCCAATCAATTTGTCTCAAGTTAAAATCTCCCATTAACGCAACATTTTCATATCTAGATGCCTTATGAATTTCATCCCATAACAGCTTACTGCACTCCCTCTCAAGGTTTGGGGGCCTATAAATCACACCCAAAATTAATTTGTCAAGACCCTCGAGAAACTGTATCCAAACAGATTCTGTGTCTGATGTTTCTAATCTTATATCATGTCTAAGACAACAATTTAAATTATCACTGACATACATCGCCACACCACCACCCTTCCTGCTGACCCTATCAGTGTGGAATAGTTGCATTCAGTAGAAATTTCTCTGTGTTTCAGGTTGAACCAGGTCTCTGTTATACTAGTAATATCTATATTACCTGCACTTGCAAGTAATCTTAGCTCATCTATCTTATTTTTTAGACTCCTACTATTTGCACAATAAACCTCAAGGGAGCTAGTCACTCGTTGCCCTCTATTATCTCTCTTTGTTTGTTCGTCAATTGATTTGTCTTTACTAGCAACTTTATTTTGAATATTTTCTTTTAAACATATCCCTGAGGTATCCCGGTAATATCTTCTGTTTTCAACCCTAATACTGCAGCCTGATTGTTTCCCACAAACACCCATACCTCTATAATCTATCAGTTTAAAGCCCTAGACAAGTCATCAATTACCCCCTCAATCAAATTGGCTAATGCAACCACTCCAGCCCCAGAGAGATAAACCTCATCCCTTGCACACATATCACGTTTGCCATAGAATTTGTCCCAATTATCAATGAATGGGATTGCAAGTTCTTTGCAGTACCTGTCTAGCCAGCAATTTATACCAATTTCCCTAGACATCCATTCATTGCCCACTCCCTTTCTAGGCAAGATGCTACGTATGACTGGGATCCCTCCCTTAGACCTGACTACTTCTATGGCTGAACTGTACCTATCCAGCAGCTCCTCTCTCCTGCCCTTCCCAGTGTCATTATCCTCAGCACTAAGACAGATAATGGGCTTGTTCCCATTACCTGCCATAATATTATCCAACCTGCTGACTATGTCACCAACACCAGTTCCTGGGAGGCACACCCTCTGTCTGACCTTTCTATCTCTGTTACAAAAAGCATGGTCCATATATCTAACCTGAGAATCTCCTACAATTAGAATATTCTTACCTTGATTAGCATGGGAATCAGTGGTACCTTCAACCCTACTATCCACTGAAGAACACTCGTCCTGGAGAACAGAGAATCGATTTCCTACCTTCATATCTTCTCTATTAACCCTCCTTATCTTCCTTCTTCCTGAACTGTGAACCAATTGCCACTTAGAGCGGCTGCCACTCTCACTGCTGGTGACCATTTCCTCCTTACCGGCTAAATCCATCTCACACTCACTCCCAAACCCATCTAGGTGAAGATTCAGCCTCCTATTTTCCTCCTGAAGAAGTAGAACCTCCTTCAACACTTGACCTTGAGATTCTAAACTACAACAAGACATGGTGCTTGGTACCACCCCACGCTAACTCCCAGAGAGCTTAGGCGCGGAACAGTGTTCTTTGTTCGTTATCCCGGAGTTAATGTTTCCCTTCGCAAGTTTTAAAGCAATCCAGAGATGCCAATATGCCCTATGCCTCTGCTGCCCCTAGCCACAAAGGAAAAGCTGATTCAAGCAAATTTCCTTTCTGCCAAACTTCCATCAAAAGCCAGGTGAATGCTTATTCTGATCGGCTTAAGATTTTCAGCCCCGATATGCTGTCCACAAAGCAAGATTCATGTTGTTAAATCCCAATTTTCATATTCATTTAATTAAATATTGATGCTTATATATATATTGAATAAATAAAGAGTGTCTCTTCCTATTGGCTTCATAATGTTAACGTAAATGCAGTCCACAAGATGGAAGACACAAGATGGAAGACACAAGATGGAAGACACAAGATGGAAGACACAAGATGGAAGACACCCTGTAAGTTCAGACTTTCTAGACACAAACTGAAAATTTTATTGAAATTTTTAAAACTGTGGAAACGGTGGTTTGAGAGCAAGTGCTGGACGATGCCTTTTATGATAGGTTTAAATTTTACAGTTTTGATAGGTTGGCTGTTTTAACGGGCTTGACTTTACTTTCAGCAGTGTAAATTTTAGTTTACCAACTTTATTAAATTACTTGTTTCCACGTAATCACTAAAGTATGCCTCTTCTGTTCGTGTTCTGTACGTGCAAAATGTACAAAGGACTTGGGTTTTGCAAAGGGATATCTTTCTTGGATCGTACAGCGATCGAAATACGTCTTGTTCTCTTTTCTATCCACACCTCTCTCCAGCGCCTTTGCATTCACTTCTTTTACAACTCCATAAATAATTATATTAAATAACTATGGTGAGATCACACATCACAGTCTGAGTCGCATATTTACTGAAAAATAATCACATTTGTGTTCTTACCCAAACCTGCTCCTCACTATAGAAATTCTTCTACCTAATCCATTTATTTACAATATCTGCAGTTTTGCACTTAAGTGCATCTTATCATATGTCATTTCTAAATCCATAAATGAAATAAAAGTTCCTTATGCTTATCTAAGTATTATTCATTTAATACCTCAATGTTAATACTTGATCCACACATCACCTACCCATCCTAAATCATCTTTGGATCTTTGTAGTCCTATACCCGGTCTTACCCCTACTTTTTTTAATAATAATTCTATCATACTCTTTTCACGGTATGCTCAAAAAACTTATCCCCCCTAAGATTCTTACATTTACTCTTGTCACCCTTTACCTTATACTAAGGAAATATGCATTCTCTCTTCCAATCTTTAGGAACCATCCCTTCTTCCATGCATATATTGAAGAAATACTCCAACCACCCCAGACCTTTATCTCCTGTAAATGAATTATGCATTGAAAAATGTTTGGTCAAAGGCAATTTCATATTAAGAAAAGTGGATAAACATGTATTAAAAAAGATAATATATGGGGCATAATGAGAGCAGCTATTGTTAGATTAATTATAACCATATGAAAGATTGATGAGAATTCTTTTGGATTTATATATATATATTTTAAATTGGCAGCAGATATATCAGATCATTATTTAGTGACAGCAACGCTGAGAGTAAGAGTCAGGTGGAGTTCAAGGAGTAAGTTTTCAGTGAGAAAAAGAAAGTGAAATTAAGTATATTAAAGAAGATTATTAGGGTACAAAGATGGCAATCTTCGGGATAAAGATTCACTACAGCGCGGGTAATGAGAGAGTTGAAGATGTATGGAGTCGGTCCACAAACGCAATGATAGTGCACAGTAAAAAAATGTGGATATAAGAGGGTTGGTGGTCAGAGGAGTTCTTGGTGTAATTAGTAGGTATATAGGGTGGTAAGGGAGAAAAAAGTTTGAGTATAAGAGGTGCTTCGATAATGAAGTGAAATATGGATAGTCGAGTGTGAGGATTTATTAACATATTTTCCGAAGAATAAGAAAAAGATCTGTCGGAAGAATAATAAGCCTATGGAACTAATAAATTCACCAGTTCAAAATAAAAGTTGCGCATGTGTCTAATTTATCAAGATGTTAAATAGGACGATGGAGGTGGTGGGTAGATGGTGGGAATATTTTCATTTGTTAATTGTAGTGGTTTCATTCATTGAACAGAGAGATATAACTTCTGGTAAGTGTAAATGTGAGGAAATTGTGTGAGGCAGCTGGGATGAACGAGATTAAAGCTTCAACGGATTTGAAGAATGAGAAAACTTTACACGTTTACAGGTGTACTGTTGAAGAAGAATCCTCATGAACAGGTTAATAGTTAATAATCTAAGGTACCGAAGTGAATTGGGAAGCTGAGACGGTGGGCATTGATGGAGGGACACTCTTGCGACCCACTACCTCTGAATTCCCACATGTCTCCAAGATGCATCAATATCAGTAAGTTATTGTTTGTTTAGATGTGTCAGAGTCCTCCTCAGTTAGGTGGGTGCAATGTTAATTCACGGTGGAGCTTGTGAAAAAATCCCCCACATAATTTCTCACAAATATAAAAATACCATTAGAACTTGACAAGTTTCTAATGTTCTGTTTATTCATGTGAAAGATTTCAACTATCCAATTGATTTTGAAAAGGCAGAGAAAGTTGTATCAAGCAAGTCTGTGGTTGAGAGAAATATAATTGAATCAAGCTTCATAAAAAAAATTGATTTTAATATAAATATTGGTTTAGGGTTATATAAATTAGATTCACTTGAGTGAATCAATTTGGGAAGGATTTAGCCTATTTCTGACAAGTCTTCGATCATCCCATAAACATCACAATGGGACGAGTGTAATGTATGTGAGTCTTCTGCTGTTCTATTATTTTTAAGGGTCCTTGGTAAAGTGAGAAATTATGATTATATATATATATATATATATATATATATATATTATATAATATATATATATATATATATATATATATATATATATATATATATATATATATATTATATATATATATATATATATATATTATATATATATATGCAAAACAACCACTGTGAAAGAATAGAGAAATTCCAAGCGCTTTCGTGACTATGAAAATAAAGCATCAAAGGAAGGTATATAAAGGGTCTAGCCTACACCCCACTATCAGATCCCACAACAAAAGAACACCTGACGCGCGACTTATAAGAAAGGGAACACTGCAGCAGGCCAGCTGGCCCAACTAGACAGGTCCTTCATACAACCCACCAGCAAACTATTCTACCCAAGAAATAAGAATTTTAAAAATTATTATTTGTCCAATGTATTATTAAATTCTTCCCAAATTCTATTAATTATAAATGGATCTAATTTATATAAACCAAAGGAAATATTCATATTATTGTCAAAACTGCTTTTTATGAAACAAGATTCAATTATATTCCTGTCGACCATGGACTTGCTTGATACAACTTTCTCAACTTTTTGAAAATCAATTGGATGGTTAAAATCTCTCACATGAATAAATAGAGCATTGGAAACTTGTCCAGTTCTAATGCTATATTTATGTTGTTTTAATCTTAGTTCGAGATTTTTACCAGTTTGACCGTAATAAACTTTATCGCAAATTTTACAAGGAATCTTATAGACACATCCATGAGCATTTTGGGGGGAATTCTTTATCAAAAGTTTTTTTACTGTATCAAGATTTTTGAATACAACTTTAATATTAAAAGTTCATAGATGAGGAAATATATCCAAAATTTATGAAACAGATAATGATTTGAAATACCCAAGAAACGTAATTGGTAAATCTTTTAAAGTTGCTAGAAATACTTTTCACAGTCCAAAAAGGGGCAACCAGCCTTATTCAACTAAAAATATGTTGGTTCTCCCTTACCATGAAAACTTGGTTGATATGCCTTCTCTTCTTAAGACTTTTAATATTAAAGTTGTATTCAAAAATCTTGATACAGTAAAAAAACTTTTGTTTATATTTCCATTGTGTAGGTATTTCATACCATTTATTTCCAAGCTTGAAGCTTTAATGAAGATAAATACCTTGTGGTTTCAGTGTAACTAATTTGTTAATGTTGAATGTTGTTGATGGGTTTTATTCAGATAAGAGTTGAGTTTAAAAGTGGTAAGAAGATTATTGTTTAAAAAGTGACCCGTAGTTTTTGGGTTTCAAGGTTGCTAAGAAGGTAAGTTTAAATGTAGATAAAAGCTTTAAGTTTCAAACGCTAAGTTGCAAGTGATTTAAAAGCAACAAAAAAGCAAGGTAGAGGGAGCAAGGTAGCAAAGGGAGCAAGGTAGAAGGTAGCAAGGTATTAAGTAGTTTTCATTTCAAGTGATTTAAAAAAATTGAAATGTCAGTGTAGCGAAGTGGGTTACAGTACAATGTAGTAAGAAGTTGTAGTATCAATGTAGCTGAGAAGTTGTAGTTCAATGTGCTAAAAAGCTTTTAGTATAATGTAGCTGAGAAATTGTATACAAAAGTATAAGAAGCTTTGGTTCAAAGTAGCTGGAAGCTTGTAGTATCAATGTAGTGAGAAACTTGAGTTCAATGTAGCTGAGAAGTTGTAGTATCAAAAGTGCTGAGAAAATTGTATTCAATTAGCTGAGAAGCTTGTGTATCAAAGTAGCTGAGGTTGTAGTATCAATTAGCAAGAAGCTTGTAGTTTTAATGTTGAAAGCTTGTGTTTCAATGTGCTAGAAGCTTGTGTTTCAATGTAGTGGAATTTTTAGTATCAATTAGCTAAGAAGCTTGTGTTTCAATGTAGGGGGAAGCTTGAGTATCAATGTAGCTAAGAAGCTTGTGTTAATGTAGCTGAGAAACTTTGTAGTATCAAAAGTAGTGAGAAGCTTTTAGTACAATGTAGCGAGAAACTTGTAGTATCAATGTAGCTGAGAAGTTGTAGTTCAATGAGCTGAGAAGCTTGTGTATCAAAGTAGCTGAGAAACTTGAGTAAATTAGCTGAGAAGTTTTAGTATCATGAGTGAGAGCTTGTAGTATCAATGTGGGAATTGTAGTATCAATTACTGAGAAGCTTGTAGTATCAAAGTACTAAAAGCTTGTAGTTCAATGTAGTGAGAAGCTTGTAGTATCAATTAGTGAGAAAGCTTGTAGTATCAATTAGCTGAGAAGCTTTTAGTATCAATGTAGCTGAGAAGCTTGTAGTATCAATGTAGCTGAGAAGCTTGTAGTATCAATGTAGCTAAGAAGCTTGTAGTATCAATGTAGCTGAGAAGCTTGTAGTATCAATGTAGCTGAGAAGCTTTTAGTATCAAGTACTAAGAAGCTTTGTTCAATGTAGGAGAACTTGTATATCAATGTAGCTAAGAAGCTTTGTATCAAATGGGAGTGAGAAGTTGTAGTATCAATGTAGCTGGGGGAAGCTTTTAGTTCAATTACTGAGAAGCTTGTAGTATCAATGTAGCTGAGAAACTTTTAGTTCAATGTAGTGAGAGCTTGTAGTATCAATGTAGGAGAAGCTTTTGTATCAATGTGCGTAGAATTGTAGTATCAATGTGTGAAGCTTGTAGTATCAATGTAGCTGGAAGTTGTAGTTCAATGTGTAAGAAGCTTGTAGTTCAATGTAGTAGAAGCTTTTAGTATCAATGTAGTGAGAAGCTTTTTAGTTAATGTAGCTGAAAGTTGTAGTTCAATGTAGCTGAGAAGCTTTTAGTATCAAAGACTGAGAAGTTGTGTTCAAAGTAGCTAAGAAATTGATACAATGTATGAGAAGCTTGTAGTATCAATGTGTGAGAAACTTGAGTATCAATGTAGCTTTAAAAGCTTGTGTATCAATGTGCTGAGAAAACTTGTAGATCAAAGTAGCTAAGTGCTTGTAGTACAATGTGTGAGAAGCTTTTAGTATCAATGTATGAGAAGCTGTAGTATCAAAGTAGTAAGATGCTTGTAGATCAATGTGTAAGAAACGTAGTATCAATGTGCTGAGAAGCTTGTTATCAATGTAGCTAAGAAGCTTGTGTACAATGACTGAGAAATTTTAGTTCAAGTGGGAGAAGCTTTTAGTATCAAAATACAAGAGCTTTTGTATCAATGTAGTGAGAAACTTTTAGTATCATGTAGCTGGAGCTGAGTTAAATTTTGCTAAGTGCTTGTAGTACAATGTAGTAAGAAGCTTGTGTATCAATTTTGCGAGAAGTTTTTAGTATCAATGTGAAGAAGCTTGTTTTGTATCAATTAGCTGGAACTTGTAGTATCAATGTAGCGAGAAGGGTTTTAGTTCATGATAAAAAGTTGTATTAAAAGAAATGAAATTGTAGTATCAATGTAGCTGAGAAGCTTGTAGTATCAATGTAGCTAAGAAGCTTGTAGTATCAATGTAGCTGAGAAGCTTGTAGTATCAATGTAGCTGAGAAGCTTGTAGTATCAATGTAGCTAAGAAGCTTGTAGTATCAAGTTAAGAACTTGTAGTATCAATGTAGCTGAAAGCTTTGTATCAAGTAGCTAAGAAGCTTGTAGATCAATGTAGCTGAGAAAACTTGTGTACAATGATGAGAAGCTTGTAGTTCAATGTATAAAAAGCTTGTAGTTCAAATGTAGTGAGAAACTTGTGTATAAATGTAGCTGAGAAGCTTGTAGTATCAATGTAGCTGAGAAGCTTGTAGTATCAATGTAGCTGAGAAGCTTGTAGTATCAATGTAGCTGAGAAGCTTGTAGTATCAATGTAGCTAAAAAGCTTTTAGTAAAATGTGCTGAGAAGCTTGTGTATCAATGTGTGAGAAGCTTGTAGTATCAATGTAGCTGAGAAACTTGTAGATAAAAGTAGTGAAAGCTTGTAGTACATGTACTGAGAAGCTTGTGATCAATAGCTAAAAGCTTTTGTACAATGTATAGAAGCTTGTAGTTCAAAGTAGTGAGAAGCTTGTAGATCAAGTAGCGAGAAGCTTTTATATCAATGTAGTAAGATGCTTGGTATCAATGTAAAGAACTTGTAGTATCAATGTAGCTAAGATGCTTTTAGTTCAATGTAGAGTTTCAGTTATGTTCAATAAAGACCAAGGCTTTTAGTTTCGATGCAGCTTGTGGTTTAGTTACAAAGTAGTGTACGGGGAAAACAAAAGTGGGTTTAAGAAGTTAGCATGTAGAAGTGATGAAAGAAATCGACTTAAATATGTGTGATAGACAAAAATTTTTTGTGACAGCGAAGTTAAAAGCAAAGCCTGACGAGGGAGGAAGCTCAGGGGAATGTTCAACACTTCAGAGGTATGATGACGCGCATTAGGAAGCTGAGGGAAGTGTTCAGCACTTCAGAGGTATGATGACGCGCATTAGGAAGCTGAGGGGAGTGTTCAACACTTCAGAGGTATGATGACGCGCATTAGGAAGCTGAGGGGAGTGTTCAACACTTCAGAGGTATGATGACGCGCATTAGGAAGCTGAGGGGAGTGTTCAACACTTCAGAGGTATGATGACGCGCATTAGGAAGCTGAGGGAAGTGTTCAACACTTCAGGTGTGATGACGCGCATTAGGAACGCTGCAAAATGTAATGCGGCTGAGTGTGGCTGTTGGAAGTGAAGTCGCTGAGTGTGGCTACTGGCAATGAAGTTGCTGAGTGTGGCTGCTGGAAGCGAAGTCGCTCAGTGTGGCTGCTGGAAAAGGAGTTGCTGCAGGCAGTAGTGTGGCTGAGTTTTGTTGCAGGAAGTAGTGTTGTTGCAGAAAGTAGTGTTGTTGCAGGAAGTAGTGTTGTTGCAGGAAGTAGTGTTGTTGCAGGAAGTAATATTGTTGCAAGAAGTAGTGTTGTTGCAGGAAACAGAGTTGTTGCAGAAAGAAGTGCTGTTGCAGGAAGTAGTGTTGTTGCAGGAAGTAGTGTTGTTGCAGGAAGTAGTGTTGTTGCAGGAACTAGTGTTGTTGCAATAAGTAGTGCTGTTGCATGAAATAATATTGTTGCAGGAAGTAGTGTTGTTGCAGGAAATAGTGTTCTTGCAGGAAGTAGTGTTGTTGCAGGAAGTTGTGTGGTTGCAGTAAGTAGTGTTGTTTCAGGAAGTTGTGTGGTTGCAGGAAGTAGTGTTGTTGCAGGAAATTGTGTGGTTGCAGGAAGTAGTGTTGTTGCAGGAAGTAGCGTTGTTGCAGGAAGTATTGTTGTGACAGGAAGTAGTGTTGTTGCAGGAAGTAGTGTTGTTGCAGGAAGTAGTGTTTTTCCAGAAAGTAGTGTTGTTGCAGGAAGTAGTGTTTTTCCAGAAAGTAGTGTTGTTGCAGGAAGTAGTGTTTTTCCAGAAAGTAGTGTTGTTGCAGGAAGTAATAATGTTGCAGGAAGTAGTGTTGTTGCAGGAAGTATTATTGTGACAGGAAGTAGTGGTGTTGCAGGAAGTAATATCGTTGCAGGAAGTAGTGTTGTTGCAGGAAGTAATATTGTTGTAGGAAGTAGTGTTGTTGTAGGAATTATTATTGTTGCAGGAAGTTGAGTGCTTGCAGGAAGTAGTGTTGTTGCAGGAAGTAGTGTTGTTGCAGAAAGTAATATTGTTGCAGGAAGTTGAGTGCTTGCAGAAAGTAGTGTTGTTGCAGGAAGTAGTGTTGTTGCAGAAAGTAATATTGTTGTAGGAAGTTGAGTGCTTGCGGGAAGTAGTGTTGTTGCGGGAAGAAGTGTTGATGCAGAAAGTAGTGTTGTTGCAGGAAGTAGTATTGTGAAATGAAGTAGTGTTGTTGCAAGAAGTAGTGTTGTTGAAGGAAGTAGCGTTGTTGCAGGAAGTTGTGCTGTTGCAGGAAGCAGTGTTGTTGCAGGAAGTAGTGTTGTTGCAGGAAGTATTGTTGTTGCAGGAAGTAGTATTGTGACAGGAAGTAGTGTTTTTGCAGGAAGTTGTGTTGTTGCAGGAAGTAGTGTTGGTGCAGGAAGTAGTGTTGTTGCAGGAAGTAGCGTTGTTGCAGGAAGTTGTGTTGTTGCAGGAAGTAGTGTTGTTGCAGGAAGTAGTGTTGTATCAGGAAGTAGCGTTGTTGCAGGAAGTTGTGTTGTTGCAGGAAGTAGTGTTGTTGCAGGAAGCAATGCTGTTGCAGATAGTAGTGTTGTTGCAGGAAGTAGTGTTGTTGCAGGAAGTAGCGTTGTTGCACGAAGTAGTGTTGTTGCAGGAAGCAGTGTTGTTGCAGATAGTAGTGTTGTTGCAGGAAGTAGTGTTGTTGCAGGAAGTAGCGTTGTTGGAGATAGTAGTGTTGTTACAGATAGTAGTGTTGTCGCAGATAGTAGTGTTGTTGCAGGAAGTAGTGTTGTTGCAGGAAGTTGTTTTGTTTCAGGAAGTAGCGTTGTTGCAGATAGTAGTGTTGTTGCAGGAAGAAGTGTTGTTGCAGGAAGTTCTGTTGTTGCAGGAAGTTGTGTTGTTTCAGGAAGTTGTGTTGTTGCAGGAAGTAGTGTTGTTGCAGGAAGTAGTGTTGTTGCAGATTGTAGTGTTGTTCCAGGAAGTAGCGTTGTTGCAGGAAGTTGTGTTAGTGCAGGAAGTAGTGTTGTTGCAGGAAGTTGTGTTGTTGCAGGAAGTTGTGTTGTTGCAGGAAGCTGTGCTGTTGCAGAAAGTAGTGTTGTTGCAGGAAGTAGCGTTGTTGCAGGAAGTAGTGTTGTTGCAATAAGTAGTGCTGTTGCAATAATTAATATTGTTGCAGGAAGTAGTGTTGTTGCAGGAAATAGTGTTCTTGCAGGAAGTAGTGTTGTTGCAGGAAGTTGTGTGGTTGCAGTAAGTAGTGTTGTTGCAGGAAGTTGTGTGGTTGCATGAAGTAGTGTTGTTGCAGGAAGTAGTGTTGTTGCAGGAAGTATTATTGTGACAGGAAGTAGTGTTGTTGCAGGTAGTAGTGGTGTTGCAGGAAGTAATATCGTTGCAGGAAGTAGTGCTGTTGCAGGAAGTAATATTGTTGCAGAAAGTAGTGTTGTTTCAGGAAGTAGTATTGTGAAATGAAGTAGTGTTGTTGCAAGAAGTAGTGTTGTTGAAGGAAGTAGTGTTGTTGCAGGAAGTAGTGTTGTTGCAGGAAGTAGTGTTGTTGCAGGAAGTAGTGTTGTTGCAGGAAGTAGCGTTGTTGCAGGAAGTTGTGTTGTTGCAGGAAGTAGTGTTGTTGCAAGAAGCAGTGTTGTTGCAGATAGTAGTATTCTTGCAAGAAGTAGTGTTGTTGCAGGAAGTAGCGTTGTTGCAGGAAGTTGTGTTGTTGCAGGAAGTACTGTTGTTGCAGGAAGTAGTGTTGTTGCAGGAAGTAGCGTTGTTGCAGGAAGTTGTGTTGTTGCAGGAAGTAGTGTTGTTGCAAGAAGCAGTGTTGTTGCAGATAGTAGTATTTTTGCAGGAAGTAGTGTTGTTGCAGGAAGTAGCGTTGTTGCAGGAAGTAGTGTTCTTGCAGGAAGTTGTGTTGTTGCAGGAAGTTGTGTTGTTGCAGGAAGCTGTGTTGTTGCAGGAAGTAGTGTTGTTGATGGAAGTAGCGTTGTTGCAGGAAGTAGTGTTGTTGCAATAAGTAGTGCTGTTGCAGGAAGTAATATTGTTGCAGGAAGTAGTGTTGTTGCAGGAAATAGTGTTCTTGCAGGAAGTAGTGTTGTTGCATCAAGTTGTGTGGTTGCAGTAAGTAGTGTTGTTTCAGGAAGTTGTGTGGTTGCAGGAAGTAGCGTTGTTGCAGGAAGTTGTGCTGTTGCAGGAAGTTGTGTGGTTGCAGGAAGTAGTGTTGTTGCAGGAAGTAGTGTTGTTGCATGAGGTATTATTGTGACAGGAAGTAGTGTTTTTGCTGGAAGTTGTGTGGTTGCAGGAAGTAGTGTTGTTGCAGGAAGTAGTGTTGTTGCAGGAAGTAGTGTTGTTGCAGGAAGTAGTGTTGTTGCAGGAAGTAGTGTTGTTGCAGGAATAGTGTTGTTGCAAGAAGTAGTGTTGTTGCAGGAAGTAGTGTTGTTGCAGGAAGTAGTGTTGTTGCAGGAAGTAGTGTTGTTGCAGGAAGTAGTGTTGTTTCAGAAAGTAGTGTTGTTGCAGGAAGTATTATTGTGACAGGAAGTAGTGTTGTTGCAGGAAGTAGTGGTGTTGCAGGAAGTAGTGGTGTTGCAGGAAGTAGTGGTGTTGCAGGAAGTAATATCGTTGCAGGAAGTAGTGTTGTTGCAGGAAGTAATATCGTTGCAGGAAGTAGTGTTGTTGAAGGAAGTAGTGTTGTTGCAGGAAGTAATATTGTTGCAGGAAGTAGTGTTGTTGCAGGAAGTAGTGTTGTTGCAGGAAGTAGTGTTGTTGCAGGAAGTAATATTGTTGCAGGAAGTAGTGTTGTTGCAGGAAGTAGTGTTGTTGCAGGAAGTAGTGTTGTTGAAGGAAGTAGTGTTGTTGCAGGTAGTAATGTTGTTGCAGGAAGTAGCGTCGTTGCAGGAAGTTGTGCCGTTGCAGGAAGTAGTGTTGTTGCAGGAAGTAGCGTTGTTGCAGGAAGTTGTGTTGTTGCAGGAAGTAGTGTTGTTGCAGGAAGTAGTGTTGTTGCAGGAAGTAGCATTGTTGCAGGAAGTTGTGTTGTTGCAGGAAGTAGTGTTGTTGCAGGAAGTAGTGTTGTTGCAGGAAGTAGCGTTGTTGCAGGAAGTTGTGTTGTTGCAGGAAGTAGTGTTGTTGCAAGAAGCAGTGTTGTTGCAGATAGTAGTATTGTTGCAGGAAGTAGTGTTGTTGCAGGAAGTAGCGTTGTTGCAGGAAGTTGTGTTGTTGCCGGAAGTAGTGTTGTTGCAGGAAGTAGTGTTGTTGCAGGAAACAGTGTTGTTGCAGATAGTAGTGTTGTTGCAGGAAGTAGTGCTGTTGCAGGAAGTAGTGTTGTTGCAGGAAGTAGCGTTGTTGCAGATAGTAGTGTTGTTGCAGAAGTAGTGTTGTTGCAGATAGTAGTGTTGTTGCAGATAGTAGCGTTGTTGCAGATAGTAGTGTTGTTGCAGGAAGTAGTGTTGGTGCAGGAAAAAGTGTTGTTGCAGGAAGTTGTGTTGCTGCAGGAAGTTGTGTTGTTTCAGGAAGTTGTGTTGTTGCAGGAAGTAGTGTTGTTGCAGGAAGTAGTGTTGTTGCAGGAAGTAGTGTTGTTGCAGGAAGCAATGTTGTTGCAGATAGTAGTGTTGTTGCAGGAAGTAGTGTTGTTGCAGGAAGTAGTGTTGTTGCAGGAAGTAGCGTTGTTGTAGGAAGTTGTGCTCGTGCAGGAAGTAGTGTTGTTGCAGGAAGATGTGTTGTTGCAGGAAGTTGTGTTGTTGCAGGAAGTTGTGTTGTTGCAGGAAGTAGTGTTGTTGCAGGAAGTTGTGTTGTTGCAGGAAGTAGTGTTGTTGCAGGAAGTTGTGTTGTTGCAGGAAGTTGTGTTTTTGCAGGAAGTTGTGTTGTTGGAGGAAGTAGTGTTGTTGCAGGAAGTAGTGTTGTTGCAGGAAGTAGTGTTGTTGTCAGAAGTAGTATTGTGAAAGGAAGTTGTGTTTTTTGCTTGGAAGTAGTGTATTTTTGCAGGAAATAGTGGTTCTGATTGGCAGGAAAGCAATGTGTTTAGTTGCAGAAGTAGTGTTGTTGCAGGAAGAGTGGTTGTTGCAGGAAATAGTTGTTGTTGGCAGAAGTGCAGTGTTTGTTGGCAGATAGTAGTGTTTGTAGCAGGAAGTAATGTTGTTTGCAGAGAAAGGAGTGTTGTTGCAGGAAGTAGTGTTGTTGCGGGAAGTAGTGTTGTTGCAGGAAGTAGTGTTGTTGCGGGAAGTAGTGTTGTTGCAGGAAGTAGTGTTGTTGCGGGAAGTAGTGTCTTGTTGCAGGAAGTAGTGTTGTTGCGGGAAGTAGTGTTGTTGCAGGAAGTAGTGTTGTCGGAGGCTTGCATCCTGTCCAAATACCTTCGTAGACTTACCTGGGTCTCGTCCACTTGTATTCTCATTACATAAGAACATAAGAAAGAAGGAACACTGCAACAGGCCTACTGACCCATGCCGAACAGGTCCATGTCCCCCTCCGGATTTAGACCAATGACCCCACCCCCGGATTAGCCCAGTTACCCACCCAGTCTGATCATCTCCACTCAAGGATTGAGGACAGCACCAGACCCAGCAGCACAAGCTAGTCAGGTCCAACTCACACCCACCCACACCCACTCATGTATTTATCTAACCTATTTTTAAAACTACACAACGTTTTAGCCTGAATGACCGTACTCGGGGGTTTGTTCCACTCATCCACAACCTATTAACCAACCAAGTGCTATTCTATATCCTTTCCGAATCTGAGAATTTTTCCAAACTTGAAATCCATTGCTGCGAGTCCTGTGTTGCTGGAAATTTTCAGACTACGGCTCTATTTTCATCCATTTTCATTTACTATCTCCATCGATCATAACCCCCCTAATTCTACGCCTTTCGAGAGAGTGCAGATTCAGGGCCCCCCGTCTATCCTCATAGGGAAGATTTCGATACATGGACATCTTCATTTGTCATACCTCCCTCTGTAACGTTTTCCAGAGCATTTATATATCCCATTCTGTAATTCGCGGTGACCAGAACTGAGCAGCATAGTCTCATGAGGCCTAACCAAGATATATAATATTGAAGAACAACCTGAGGACTTCTGTTATTTATTAATTCAAGATATGAAGCCCAAGAATTCTGTTAGCTTTAATTTGCGAACACTAATGCACTGTTGTCTTGATTTTCAGATACTCTGCTGAAAACCATAACACCTAAATCCTTTCGCATCAGTAGTATTAAGATCTCCATATTTTAGTTTATAAGTGGCATGGGTTATTTACCTGTCCCAACAATTAGAACTTTGCATTTGTCAATAATAAAACTGCATCGTGCACTTCTCCGACCATGAATCAGTCTATTCAAATCATTCAGACAGCTCTATGTCCTCATTAGAAGAATTGGACGGCCATTTTGGTGTCACAAATTTGCTTATTCGCTATTTATCCTCATCTAGTCGGTCCCTAACACTGACGCCCTGAGGAACACCGCTTGTGACGTGGCCCCCATTCTGATTCTCCTCCCCATTTATGAAACTCTCTGGCTGTCTATGTGTCAGCCATGCCTCTACCACCCACAGGAAAAAAATTTCTCCTCTTATTCCGCGTGCCTTTAAGTTTTCCACAACAGCCTCTGGTGTTGCTCTCTATCGAAAGCCTACTGACGTCCATATACAACAATTATCATATTCATTACCTGATCTACCTCCTCAAACAACTTGTGAAAACAAAAAGTTAAAAAGTAAAACAATTTTTTCGTAAGACAGGAACGCCCCTTTTATAAAACCGTGTTGGGATTCTTAATCAATCTGTGACCTGGTCAGATGCACGAATGGCTTCGGCAATATTGATTCCATAAATTTTCCCACTTATGGAGGTAAGGCTTATTGGTCTATAGTTCGAAGCCCAAGGACCTGTCACCTGCTTGTAAATAGGTATTACATTTGCCATTTTTCCCACTTACAGGACACTATGCCATTTTGTAGTGATATTAAAAAGATTAGCCAAAGGTATGCTAAGTTCCTCTTACATTCCTTTTAACACCCTTGCTAACAGTTTCCATCTGGACCTGGGGATTTGTTAGGTTTAGTTTCCTATTGTCTAGGACCATGTCATTAGTTACCAGCAATCGTATATAGTTCATTCCACAGTTCTACATAATCTATTATTTCAGGAATATCGCTAGTATTTTCCTGGGTGAAAACTGAGAGGAAGTGGGTATTTAAATTCACACATATCCATCACTGTCAGGATCTGACAAGTTACTCTTAAGGGGGCCCAATCTGTCCCAAATCTTACTTCTTAACCTAAAGAACACTTGTGGGTTAGTCTTTGAACCCTTCACCTTAGCCTCATAACCCTTTTTTTGTTTTTCTTTTTCCCTTTTCTTTTTTTCTCTCATAATTGAAAAATTTTGATTTTTTAACTGCCCATTCCCCTTTTGATACCCTATATATGCTTCATATATCTGAAACAGGGACCTTCTGAATCTATATTTCCATCATGTCATTAAATTTATACTGAAGCAACACCCCCTAGGACTGCCCCTTTTGGACCCCCAGAAAACACATGCACCATTCTCGCACCTCGTGAATTACCCACACTCGCGTTTCCTTTTCCTGCCGGCTTTTTTCCATATTCAAAAAATTTTTTCCTTGTATTTTTTCCCGCTCCTCTGTTTTTTTAAACCCCTCTCTCTGGGTTTGGTGTCGAAAGCCTTACATTCAAAAAAAATTTTGGTCTACTCATTCCTCCTTCTGTCTTTCTTTTTTTACCATGTCGTAGTCTCCAATGGGTTGTGATGCACGATTTCCCTCCTTGAATCGTGAGGGTTTGTCCGTTTTTTCTGGTGCTTCACCACTCTTTTGATTATTCGTCTTAACTTTATCCATTCACATCAAAAAACACAAACTGTTTTTGCTGACATCCACACCTCAAGCACTCACTGATTCAATAGATTATTAAGATTGGTTTAGTGCACAAAAAGGGGCCTCTCCCTCTCTCAGGTCCTAAAATAGATATTGTTAGCCCCTCGTTTGTGAACCCTTTTGGCCCGGGATAAAGTAGTGTAACTGGCTTTTTCACTTAATATTATATTATTTCTACCCAAGTACTAAAAGAGGAGAGGTACTTTTTAATATTATCTGGGGCTTATTTATTTTCTGTGTAAAAAGATAGGATGTTTGGTATGTAAACTACGGGGACAGCTGTTTCACCCGGGTGTCGTTTAGCCCCGACTCCTCTTAATCCCCGGTGACGTCAGTCTGAGAGTTTTTATTAAGTCCATCCCCTCTCACCTTTTGTGAGGAACTCCTTTATTCTGGGTTTAACCTTTTGGGCCCCCATGGGGTCCCTAGTGACCCTCCCACCCCGAAAGGTACAACAGAATTTTCGGACAAGTGTGTGTTTCTGTATTGGAGACGCTGGGATTGCATTACTCTGCTGGGCGGGGTTTAAGCAGTATTGGTTCAAAGAGGATGGCGAAAAAGTCCGGGGGACAACTCGCCTGAAAACTCCTTTTAATGTAAATTTTTCCTAATTTCACTTAGTAGTTTTGAAAGTTGTTGGTTTTAATATTTTTAAGGTTTTTTGCAACTCATTGGGGGTTGGTCAAGTAAAGTGTTATTATGTGAATGAAAGTGTTACGATCTGAGCCTTCAGTCTTAATCAAGACAAATATTTGTTTACTTTTAAATGAACTCAGTGAAATTTCATGAGTACTCTTTTTATGGTGCAACCTTTTTAAAATTAAAATAAAAACCCCTTTTTGGTTTATTAAGAAAAATTAATAAAAACCGGAAAACATTGTGATTGTTTACTACGAACCCTTGAAAAATTTAATTTTGAACAGGGTATTCAATCCCGTTCATTTATTGCAAGAAAGGGCTAAACAGGCTTAAGTGGTTGCCCTGTACGCAACAGATGTTAACCGAGTCCACAGCCTTCGAGGTATCTAGTTAACCTAGTAGTTTCTTCCTTTCCTCCTTGGTTGTGTGCAGTATGACCAACACTTGCTGGCACACCATATCACCTCGGTTTGCTGGAAGCCTCTCTGTCTCCACTGTGAATACCTCCCTGAATCATGATCTGCGCTCTTCACGTACTTCCAGATCTTTCCCTGTGAGGTCCTCTCTTTCATTCTTCAGCTTGATTACCTGGTCCTTGACTGTTGTTTTCCTCCTGATGTGACTGTATAACAACTTTAGGTCTCGTTATCCATGCATATTCATTTCTGGCTCTTTGACTAAACTCCTTGTTTTTTTTATTACTTTGTCTTCTATACTTTTACATACCTAGCACGTATGGCTTTGGCCTCTCTATACCTCCATGGGCTCACTCTGGTCTTCCTGTTGTTCCTCTTGCTCCTTGGCACAAACTTTTGCTCTGCCTCCCTGCACTTTGCAGTCACGTGTTCCATTACTTCGTTTACCGTCTTCCCCATCCAGCTCTCTTAACCAATGCACCTCGTGCAAGAATTACCCCATACCTGTGTAAGTCGACCTGTTTTGAAGTTTGGCTTCTCCCATACTTCATGTACTTTTCACTCTCCATTGTTAACTCTCCCTATGTATTCGAAACTCAGGCCCACTTGATCACTAGCCCCAAAGGGGGCCTTCCGTGTTTTAAATATCCTTATGTCCGGATGAATATGAGGTTCAGCCTTGCGGGTTCATTGTCTCCTCTCTCTCTAGTTGTGTCCAAAACATTTTTGGTACATGAAGTTTAACGCACCACTTCAAGCACTCACCCCTCCATATCACTCCCACCTGCCTTCCCTCATGAGGTTAAAAATCCCCCAAAAAGAAAAACTTGCACTTCTCATGTGGGACCTTCTGGCCGCCTTGGCTAGTGTATCCACCATCGCTCTGTTGCTCTCACCATATTCTTGTCTTGGTTGCTTCCCTGTTCGATGGCAGTTTGTACATCAGGGGCTATCATCGCTTTTGGGACCTCCAGTTTAAAGTGCTCCCACTATGTATTTTCTGCTACCCACTGACTACCCTTTTCCATCTCCTCAAAACTGTTTTGGTATTTGATGGGAGTGCAATGCCTCCTCCCTCTCTGTTCCCCCGTCTTTAACTCAAGATCTGATATCCAGACGGAATTATCGCATCTGCTAATCACCCCCGTGATTGCTATGATATTCGGGGATGCCTCCCCTATTCATTCTTTCCACTCCTGACTCTTATTTGTTATTCCATCTGCTCTGGTGTATCCTACCTTCAGCTTCCTTTCTAGAACTGTTTTCTGGGGATGGAAGAGGTTGGTAAAGGGCCCTTTAAGGGTGTGGTAGGAAAGGTCTGAATATTATGGTAGGCTGCTTTTTTGGTGGTATTTTGCTCTGGATGGGAATATGGGTGTGGAGTGTGGCTCGGTTCGGGTTATTATATTTCGTTGGTGTATGGGGGTAAGGAACTACAAATGGTTATAGCAATGACCATTAAATTTTAAAGGAGTTGGACCTGTAAGCCAAAAGAAGGCCTTGGTCAGATGACTAGAAGCTCCAACGGCGGGTCATCATCTACTAAGACCCGCATCGGGAAACATTGCCCTTTGTTTCCAGACGAACCTTACCTAACCTAACCTATGGTGGTAGGGTTGGGGAGATATTTGGGTTCTGTGGGCGGTTTGTCTGTTGTTCCCCCCGAGGCTGTGCTTAACTGTCTGTCGTACCTGCCTTTGTCTCCCTTCCTGTCTTTGGCCCCTTCTCCTTTTTTCTCTCAGATGTTTAGTTTTTTTTTATGTCGACGTACAATAGCTTGTATTTTGAAGAAATCCTTTAAGAGTGGTTTCCACTGCGGGAATCTTGTTTTGTACCATATCTGTAAGGAATGTAAATTTGAATGACGGATCTTCTCCCAAGATACCACCCACATCTGTTTTGTGTGTGTGTGTGTGCTCACCTATTTTTGGTTGCAGGGGTCGAGTCACAGCTTCTGATTCCTCCTCTTCACTGGTCGCTCCTAGATCACTATTCCTGCCCTTCCCCAATCTTCATGACTTTGCACTTGGTGGGGTTGAACTCCAGGAGCCAATTGCTGGACCAGGCCTGCAGCCTGTCCAGATCCCTTTGTAGTTCTGCCTGGTCCTCGTCCGACTGAATTCTTCTCATCAACTTCACATCATAAGCAAACAGGGACACTTCAGAGTCTATTCCTTCCGTCATGTCGTTCACAAATACCAGAAACAGCACTGGTCCTAGGATTGTCCCCTGTGGCACCCCCGCTCATTACAGGTGCGCACTCTGACACCTCGCCACGTACCATGACTCACTGTTGTCTTCATGACAAGTATTCCTTGATCCATTGTAGTGCCTTGACTGTTACCCCTGCCTGGTCCTCCAGTTTCTACTAATCTCTTGTGTGGAACTGCATAAAACCCGCCTTCTTACAGCCAAAAGGAAAATGCAATCTCCCTATCCTTCTCTTCCTTGTCTTACGCTATATCACTCTGTCATAGAACTTCAGTAGGTTATGACACAGGATTTCCGTTCCTTGAAACCGTGCTGGCTGTCGTTGTTAAGCTTTGTAGGTTATCCACCACTCTTCTCCTAATACTCTTTTCTATGACACTGCATACAAAATGTCAGTGACACTGGTCTTAGTTTAATGTCGTGTCTGTCTCCTTTTTTTTAAAAGTTGGGATTACATATGCTGCCTTCCATACCTTAGGCAATCGTCCTGTTTCGTTAGATGTGTTAAAGGATTGCTGTTAGGGGTACACATAGGTCATCTGCTCCCTCTCAGGACCCAATGAAGAGATGTTATCCGACCCATTGCCTTTGAGGTATCTATTTCGCTTAGCAGCCTCCTCACTTCTTCCTCGGTTGTATGTATTGTGTCCAACACTTGATGGTGTACCCCACTTCTCAGTCTTCCTGGAGTTCCTTCTGTCTCCTCTGTGAAAACTTCTTTGAATATCATATTGAGCTCTTCACATACTTCACAGTCGTTTCTTGTAACCTCTCATCCTTCATTCCTCAGCCTGATTACCTTGTCTTTGACTGTTGTTTTCCTACTGATGTGGCTGTACAGCAGCTTTGGATCAGATTTGGCTTTTGCTGCTATGTTATTCTCATATTGTGTTTGGGCCTCCCTTTGTACCTGTGCATATTCATTTCTGGCTCTGACTGCTCTCCTTATTCCCCTGGGTCCTTTGCCTTCTATACTTCTTCTATTCTCTAGCACACTTGGTTTTAGCCTCCCTACACCTTTGGGTAGCCCAGGCTCATCCTAAACTTTTCCATTTAATTCTTTTACTCTTGAGTACAAACCTCTCCTCAGCTTCCTTGCATACTGTTGTCACACATTCCATCATCTCCTTTACTGACTTACCTGCCAGTTCTTTGTCCCACTGAACCCATGCAGGAAATTCTTTATGCCTGCGTACTCCCCTTTCTGGAGTTTGGCTTCATTCGTACAGTCTCACTGGTTCATTCAACCTCTCCTCTTTATCTGGTAGTGTCCCTTATGAATTGGTACAGGAGGTTTTCCAGTACCACCCCCATCATCTCAGTGCCCCACGTTTCTGGGCCCCCATGTGGCTCCAGGTTCTCTCAGTCAATTTCCTTGTGGATGAAGTCACCCATAATCAGCAACTTTGCCCTGCTCGCATGAGCCCTTCTAGACAGTTCAGCCAGCGTATCAACCATTATCCTATTACTCTCATCATACACTTGCCTTGGCCTCCTGCTGTTCTCTGGTGGATTATACATCACTGCAATTACCACCTTGGGACCTCCAGCCTGAAGCATTCCTATTATGTAATATTTTACTTCTCCTCTGTCTCCTCTCTCCAGCTCATCAAAATCTTATTGGTTTTTTGATGAGCAGTGCCAATCCTCCACCCCCTCTGCTCCCTCTGTCTTTCTGCAGGATCTGATATCTCGTTGGAAAGATGACATCTGCTATCATCCCTGTGAGCTTGGTTTCTGTGAGAGCTATGATGTCCGGTGATGCCTCTCTGACTCTTTCGTGCCACTTCTCCCACTTATTCGTTATTCTATCAGCTTTGGTGTACTGTATCTTCAGCTTCCTCTCCAACACTGTGTTTTGGGGGGCCTGTGTGGGAGGGGGACCTGAAAATGTGCTGTGGGATTCTACAGCATAGTGGTGTGTGCGTGCGTGCATGTGCGTGTGTGCATGTCTTTGCATGTGTGTGTGTGTGTGTGTGTGCGTGTGTGTATGCGTGTGTGTGTGTGTGTACTCACCTATTTGTGGTTGCAGGGGTCGAGTCTTAGCTCCTGGCCCCGCCTCTTCACCGGTTGCTACTGGGCCCTCTCTCTCCCCGCTCCATGAGCTTTATCAAACCTCGTCTTAAAACTGTGTATGGTTCCTGCCTCCACTACGTCATTTTCTATGGCTATTCCACTGCCTTACAACTCTATGACTGAAGAAATACTTCCTAATATCTCTCTGACTCATTTGTGCTTCAACTCCAATTGTGGGCCCCTTGTTTCTGTGTCCCTTCCCTGGAACATGCTGTCTTTGTCCACCTTGTCTATTTCCCCGCAGTATTTTTATATGTCGTTATCATGTCTCCCCTGACCCCTCCTGTCCTCCAGTGTCGTCAGGGCCCATTTCCATTAATCTTTCTTCATAGGACATTCCCTTAGCTCTGGAACTAACCCTTTTCGCAAACCTTTGTACTTTTCTAGTTTCTTGACTGCTTTATCAAGTGCGGGGTTTCCAAACAGGTGCTGCATACTCCAGTATGGGCCTGACATACACGGTGTACAGTGTCTTGAACGATTCCTTACTAAGGTATCGGAATGCTGTTCTCAGGGTTTTCCAGGCGCCCATATGCTGCAGCAGTTATCTGATTGATGTGTGCTTCGGAGAAATGCTCGGTGTTATACTCACCCCAAGATCTTTCTCCTTGAGTGAGGTTTGCAGTCTTTGGCCACCTAGCCTATACTCTGTCTGTGGTCTTCTGTGCCCTTCCCCTATCTTCATGACTTTGCATTTGGCAGAATTAAATTCGAGAAGCCATTTGCTGGACCAGGTGTCCAGTCTGTCCAGGTCTTTTTGAAGTCCTGCCTGGTCCTCATCAGATTTAATTCTCCTCATTAACTTCACATTGTCTGCAAACAGGGACACTTCTGAGTCTAACCCTTCCATCATGTCGTTCACATATACCAAAAATAGCACTGGTCCTAGGACCGACCCCTGTGGGACCCCACTCGTCACAGGTGCCCACTGTGATACATCATTACGTACCATGACTCGTTGTTGCCTCCCTGTCAGGTATTCTCTGATCCATTGCAGTGCCCTTCCTGTTATATGCGCCTGATGCTCTAGCTTCTGCACTAATCTCTTGTGAAGAACTGTGTCAAAGGCCTTCTTGTAGTCCAAGCAATCAACCCACCCCTCTCTCTCGTGTCTTACTTCTGTTATTTTATCATAAAACTCCAGAAGGTTTGTGACACAGGATTTGCCTTCCATGAATCCGTGCTGGTTGGCATTTATACTCTTGTTCCGTTCCAGGTGCTCCACCACTCTCCTCCTGATAATCTTCTCCATAACTTTGCATACTATACACGTCAATGACACAGGTCTATAGTTTAGTGCCTCTTTTCTGTCTCCTTTTTTAAAAATGGGAACTACATTTGCCGTCTTCCATACCTCAGGTAGTTGCCCAGTTTCCAGGGACGTGTTGAAGATTGTGGTAAGTGGCACGCACAACATATCTACTCCCTCTCTAAGGACCCACGGGGAGATGTTGTCCGGTCCCATTGCCTTTGAGGTATCGATGTCCCTTAGCAGTTTCTTCACCTTCTCCTCATCTGTATGTATGTCGTCCAACACTTGTTGGTGTATTCCTTGCTGGTGTCCCCATCTGATCTGTCCCCCCAGAGTCCTTCCTGTCTCTACTGTAAATACTTCCTTAAATCTCGTGTTGAGCTCCTCACATACCTCTTGATCGTTTCTTGTGAGTTCTCCACCTTCTTTCCTCAACCTTATCACCTGGTCCTTGACTGTTCTTTTCCTCCTAATGTGGCTGTTCTTTTCCTCCTAATGTGGCTATACAGCAGTTTCGGGTCAGATTTGACTTTCGATGCTATGTCGTTTTCATACTGTCGCCGGGCCTCCCTCCTTATCTGTGCATACTCGTTTCTGGCTCTTCTACTAATCTCCTTGTTTTCCTGGGTCCTATGCCTCCTGTACCTTTTCCATTCTCTGTTGCCCTTAGTTTTTGCCTCCCTACACCTTCGGGTAAACCAAGGACTCGTTTTGGTCTTCCTATTATTTCTGTTTCCCTTGGGAACAAACCTTTCCTCTGCCTCCTTGCACTTTGTTGCCACATATTCCATCATCTCGTTTACTGATTTTCCTACCATTTCTCTGTCCCACTGAACCTCCTGCAGGAAGTTTCTCATACCTGTGTAGTCCCCCCTTTTATAGTTTGGCCTGTCCCCTTCAGTTCCTGTTACCTTCTCCACTTGTAACTCTACTATATAATGAAAACTCAGAACCACGTGATCGCTAGCTCCAAGGGGCCTCTCGTAAGTGATGTCCTCAATGTCTGAACTGCTCAGGGTGAACACAAGATCCAGTCTTGCTGGCTCATCCTCCCCCCTCTCTCTGGTTGTGTCCCTGACATGTTGATGCATGAGGTTTTCAAGTATCACATCCATCATCTTGGCTCTCCATGTTTCGGGACCCCATGTGGCTCCCGGTTTTCCCAGTCGATCTCCCTGTGGTTGAAATCGCCCATTACAGTAACTTTGCTCTGCTCGAGTGAGCTCTTCTTGCCACCTCAGCCAGTGTGTCCACCATCACCCTGTTGTTTTCTTCGTACTCCTCTCTTGGCCTCCTGCAGTTCTGTGGTGGGTTATACATCACTCCAATGACTACTTTATGTTCTCCGGACTGAATTGTACCTACAATGTAGTCTCTTTCTCCAATCATGTCCATGCCTTCCATTTCCTCAAATCCCCATTGGTGTTTTATGAGCAGTGCAACCCCTCCTCCCCCTCTACTGCTTCTATCTTTCCTCAGGATCTGATATCCCGTTGGGAAGATTGTGTCTGTTATTGTCTCAGCGAGTTTTGTTTCTGTGACTGCTATGATGTCTGGGGATTTTTCACTGATTCTTTCATTCCACTCCTCATGTTTATTTGTTATTCCATCCGCATTTGTGTACCAAACTTTCAGTTTCTTTTCTATCATTGTGGTCATGCAAGAATATTGGGGTTGGGGGAGCGAGAGCCTTGGTGGGAGCCTATATGGGGCTGTGGTGTAGGTGGCGTTTGTGATGATGGGGGTGGGGTCAGAATGCCCATAAGGGACAGCTGTTGGGGTGAGGTTTGTGATATGGGGGTTGGTGGCAGAGGGAACAGTGAGTGGGTTATAGTATAGATTGCTCAGTTGCGTTGGAAATGTCGCGGTTGGAGTCTTTTGGTGTGAGATTCTGTGGGGTGTGTTTGCCCTTCCTCCTGTGTCTGGGTCCTGCTCATCTTCGTCATTGCCTCTCCTTCCTCCTTGTGTCTCTGTACCCTCTCTTTCAGTGTAGTCCTTTCTTCTTGTGTTCTGTCGCGGTCGAGGTATACTCTCTGGTACCCCTCTTTGTCCCTCAGTCTTGCTTTCTCTTGCAGAATCCTGGTTCGAACTGATTCTTCCTTGAAAGTTACTCTGACAGGCCGTATCCTTCCACTCGCAAACCACCCAATTCTCTGAAAATTTGTCACCTGGGTCATATCGCCCTCACCTATTGTTTTCATGATGCCTTCAATCATTTTTTTTCTCCTCCTGTTTTATTTCTTCAAAGTTGTCCCCCTTGGCTTCTTGGAGCCCGTACACCAAAACTGACCTCGCCCTTTCCTCCTCCCACTGAGTCTCCATCTGCTTCCTCTGAGGCATTTTATTTCCTTCCATTGACATGTTCTTGCCTTCAGTCCCTGTCATATCTGGAACTTCTATTCTCAGTGAACTGTCTTTCATGACCAGCTGTCCCTTGCTACTGCAGTTGGCTGTTAGAATCTTGCATAATAGCATACTTCATTGTCTTTGGACCTGTCATTTGATCTTAGTGTGCTCCTCGTCTTTTCCCTGGCCCCACGTGGGTCTGATAGCGCCTTCGCATACGGCATGTCTCCATTGTTGCTTACTGTCCCCTTGTCTGCGCCTGACATTGAATTTCCTGATGTCACATCTGAATTGTCATTTGTCTCTCTAATCTGTTTCAGGCTTTGCAGTTTTCTTCTAAGCACTGTATCCTAGTTTCTGCTGCTAAGACCTGTACTTCCCACTTCCTGCACTCTTCAGCTATCTGCTCCTCCATTTTCTTACCAAGCTCTACTATCTTCCTTCCCCACTCTTCCTCCCTTTTTTGGAGCTCTAACTCCCAGTCTTTCCTCCCTGGTTCGTCTACCAGATCTCTGGTTTTCTGTCCTCTAGGGCCACCATTTTTTTTTTATTACCACAGACAGAAGGCTAGAGGAGGGAGAGGGTGAGAGGGGGAGAGAGAAAGGGTAGAAAGAGGGAGAGAGAGGAGAGAGAAAGGGTAGAAAGAGGGAGAAAGAGAGGGAGAGAGAGAGAGAGAGGGAGAAAGGAGGGTGAGGGAAAAGGCTATGAGAGAGAGAAATGCGAGGGAGCGGTAGAAATATAGAAAAAGGGAGATGGAGAGAGAAGCCTATAGAGAGGAGGGTGAGGGATAGGGTGATAGGAGTGAGGGGGAGAGAGAGAGAGAGAGAGAGAGAGAAGAGAGAGAGAGAGAGAGAGAGAGAGAGAGAGAGAGAGAGAGAGAGAGAGAGAGAGAGAGAGAGAGAGAGAAAGAGAGAGTAGGGGGAAGGGAAGGGAAAAAGGCTATGAGAGAGAGAAACGCAAGGGAGGAGGAGAGAGAAAGACAGGAGGGAGGAGGGAGTGAAGGCAAGAGCAGGGGAGGGGAAAGGTCTTTGGGGGAGGGAAAGGTGTGTGGGGGGGTGAGGGGACGAGGTCAAATACCAAGGATTAGCTGTGTGAATGAGTGGGTGTGTGTACTCACCTAGTTGTGGTTTCAGGGGTCGAGACTCAGCTCCTGGCCCCGAGTATGTATGTGTGTGCGCGTGTGTGTGTGTGAGCACGTCAGTTGTTTATATGTCCCAGAAATACATTTCACCTCTGTGTATCCGTAATACTAATAAGATACCATTAACACTGAGAGTAATTCTAATAATTATAATACTAGCGTGTGTTAACGAGTCTTTCTTTCACCCAGTTATGTACTACCTTTTACTACATGTGTACCCAATACTTGCTTCTCAGATTGTACTGTCTTTGTGTCCTAAAACATTATCTCTCGAAACTGTTGTCAGGGCTGTAGTCCCATTAGCCCCGACATAATCCTCCTGTCTATTCCTTGCTCCTACAAATTTTATCTTCCTACTACTGCTAGGTGTTGTGTGTATGATAATCGCTCTGGAGCAGGGTTTGTGATAGCCAGCTACCAGTGATCGTAGGGCCGGCTCTACCACTCAAAACTTCCCGCCAACCACAAACAGGTGATTTGTATGTTACAACTCGGAGGGGACGTCCATCCAGATGCCTGATGTATGACGCTCACTGTACGATGCTCGCTGTACGATGACTCGTGCACCTCGCCCTTCCGCCTCTGACTTCTTCAGCTATTCTTTTCTCGTTGCCCTTTTGAGTCCTCATTTACCACACTTATCACTTGTATACTGCTACTTTTATAATTTACACTTCACTTTTGGTAAGTACACTACTTATTTGTGATGACACCCAACCTGTTATGGCGGCGCTACTCCCTCAGGCCTACTGCTACCACCTTCTCTGCTTATATATATTTATGTATATGTATGTATATATACATATATCCCCTTTCTGGCTAGCTTGTTCACGCTGGCTGTGTGCTACATCACAGTTTCTCGTTAGCCAACCTCTCTTAATTCTATTTGATCTTTTCTCTTTAGTCACTCGCTTTGTACTTTGTATATTTGTAACAGTGTGGCAACAAGTGCCAACTAGGCCTCAACGAACTGGCACTTTGAAATTTTGTTGTATAATTTCAGGCTTTCTCTCGCCTTTACTTTATTTTTTTTTGCTAATACTTTGGTTATCACTTGTTGGGTTGTTCACTGACGTTGTCACTAACACTGGTTGCTTCTAGCTGCTAAAGCACGCCCTAAAAGCACTGTGTTTGTGTGTGTGTAGTGTGTGTGTGTACTCACCTAGTTGTACTCACCTAGTTGTGGTTGCAGGGGTCGGGTCACGGCTCCTGGTCCCGCCTCTTCACTGGCCGCTACTGGGTCACTCTCCCCACACTATGAGCTTTATCATACCTCTGGTTAAAGCTATGAATAGATCCTGAATGATCCTATGAATGATCCTGAATGGGTCCTGAATGATTACTTATTAAGATAGCGGAATGCTGTTCCTAGGTTTGCTAGGTGCCCCGAATACTGCAGCAGTTATTTGGTTGGTGTGCTCCTCAGGAGATGTGCCTGATGTTATACTCCCCCCAAGAACTTTTTCCTTGAGTGAGGTTTGTAGTCTCTGGTCCCCTAGACTGTACTCCGTCTGCGGTCTTCTTTGTCCTTCCCCAATGTTCATGACTTTGCACTTGGGCACTTGGTGTGGTTGAACTCCAGGAGCCAATTGCTGGACCAGGCATGCAGGCTGTCCAGGTCCCTTTGTAGTTCTGCCTGGTCCTCGTCCGACTGAATTCTTCTCCTCAAGTTCACATCGTCTGCAAACAGGGACAATTCCGTCATGTCGTTCAGAAATACCAGAAACAGCACCGGTCCTAAGACTGACTCCTGTGAAACCCCACTCGTCACAGGCGCCCACTCTGACACGTCGCCACATACCATGACTCGCTGCTGTCTTCCTGACAGGTATTCTCTGATTCATTGTAGTGCCTTCCTGTCATCAATGCCTGGTCCTCCAGTTTTTGCACTAATCTCTTGTATGGAACTGTGTCAATCGCCTTCATACAGTCCAATCTACCCACCCTTCCCTCTCTCTTGTCTTACTGCTGTCACCGTGTCATAGAACTCCAGTAGGTTTGTTAAGCAGTATTTCCAGTCCATGAAACCGTGTTGGCTGTTGTTTATAAGCTCATTCCTTTCTAGGTGTTCCATCACTCTTCTTCTGTTAATGTGTGTACTCACCTAGTTGAGGTTGCGGGGGTCGAGTCCGAGCTCCTGGCCCCGCCTCTTCACTGATCGCTACTAGGTCACTCTCCCTGAGCCGTGAGTTTTATCATACCTCTGCTTAAAGCTATGTATGGATCCTGCCTCCACTACATCGCTTCCCAAACTATTCTACTTACTGACTACTCTGTGGCTGAAGAAATACTTCCTAACATCCCTGTGATTCATCTGTGTCTTCAGCTTCCAACTGTGCCCCCTTGTTACTGTGTCCAATCTCTGGAACATCCTGTCTTTGTCCACCTTGTCAATTCCTCTCAGTATTTTGTATGTCGTTATCATGTCCCCCCTATCTCTCCTGTCCTCCAGTGTCGTCAGGTTGATTTCCCTTAACCTCTCCTCGTAGGACATACTCTTAGCTCTGGGGGCTAGTCTTGTTGCAAACCTTTGCACTTTCTCTAGTTTCTTCACGTGCTTGGCTAGGTGTGGGTTCCAAACTGGTGCCGCATACTCCAATATGGGCCTAACGTACACGGTGTACAGGGTCCTGAATGATTCCTTATTAAGATGTCGGAATGCTGTTCTGAGGTTTGCTAGGCGCCCATATGCTGCAGCAGTTATTTGGTTGATGTGCGCTTCAGGAGATGTGCCTGGTGTTATACTCACCCCAAGATCTTTTTCCTTGAGTGAGGTTTGTAGTCTCTGACCCCCTATACTGTACTCCGTCTGCGGCCTTCTTTGCCCTTCCCCAATCTTCATGACTTTGCACTTGGTGGGATTGAACTCCAGGAGCCAATTGCTGGACCAGGTCTGCAGCCTGTCCAGATCCCTTTGTAGTTCTGCCTGGTCTTCGATCGAGTGAATTCTTCTCATCAACTTCACGTCATCTGCAAACAGGGACACCTCAGAGTCTATTCCTTCCGTCATGTCGTTCACAAATACCAGAAACAGCACTGGTCCTAGGACTGACCCCTGCGGGACCCCGCTGGTCACAGGTGCCCACTCTGACACCTCGCCACGTACCATGACTCGCTGCTGTCTTCCTGACAAGTATTCCCTGATCCATTGTAGTGCCTTCCCTGTTATCCCTGCTTGGTCCTCCAGTTTTTGCACCAATCTCTTGTGTGGAACTGTGTCAAACGTGTGTATGTGTGTGTGTGTGTGTGTGTGTGTGTGCGTGTGTGCGTGTGTGCGTGTGTGCGTGTGTGTGTGTGTGTGTGTGTGTGTGTGTGTGTGTGTGTGTGTGTGTGTGTGTGTGTGTGTGTGTGTGTGTGTGTGTGTGTGTGTGTGTGAGTGTTTGGGTGTAATATTCATCCCCCCATTAACAAGTCAGGAAAAATATTCACTGTCACTACCGAACACAATATTCTCCAGAGCATAAACAAATTTCTCTATAAATATCACAAAAAAATCCGCAGCATTGCATGTCCCAGGTATTTATGAAACATTTTCACCTGGTCTCCCCCGGAATAATATTTGTTGGGAAAAACACTCTAATCCCATTTTAAAACATTTGCTGCTGCATTCTAAAATATATGTTGCCTATATTGTTTTAATGTTATAAAATATATTTTATAGAGATACTTGTATATTTAAATGTGATATATATATATATATATATATATATATATATATATATATATATATATATTATATATATATATATATATATATATATATAGGGAGGTACCACCTCTAGAACTGTCCTAGGGACCCTCATCCTCATAGAAAAGAATAAACTTGCTTCAGGGAAATCTCAAGGTTCTCCCTGAAGCTGTTTGAGAATTTTCTCCTACCACCTCCTATATTTCAAGTACGTTTTATTTAAAGACAAAATACATTGACCAAACATTCACAAAAATACAACAGAAAGTAAAACAACATAGGTAACTCAGAGCTACATCTCGAATACTTCGTCCAGCTCCCCTGCGGTGAGCCGTGTACCCAGAATGTTGCAGGCATTTCCTCTCTGGATCGCAACACTGAGTCTCTGAAAGAGGAAGCTGGTCGCCCTGTGGTCCTTTGTTTCTATGATGAGCTTTTCACCCAGCTCTTTGAGGAACTTTAGGGCACACTTGCCCCATGCTCCAAGGGTCTCTGACCATTTTGGAATGAAGTTATAGCAAGGGGGAAGGTCTTCATATTTTCGGATCTTCTGGGTCTCCCTGTGGCTGGAAGCTCCACCCCCTTCCACTACCGAGTATTGCAAGTAGGTGTCTGCCAATGTGGTGGCACAGGTTTAGTCCCAGGCAATCTGCTTTCCATCCTTCCAGGGTAGCATAGTGGCTCCATCAGGACGCTTTTGACTTCCATCAGACCTCTGTACTTGGGGTTCCCGTTGAGCTGGGCAACGGGCTGTGGCGAGGCTTCTCTTCATGATGTCATTGACCTTCTCATGTCTGGCATACTTCCCTTCTGCTGTGTGACACACGAGACCATGAAGTCCGAATTGGTCAGCTGTCGCCCTGCCGCAAATACACCTATGTTCGGTGAGGATGGGGGCGGCTAGGCGAAGAGCAACACCAATCCGAATGACCTGTGGGTCGAGACGGGTGCCCAGGGAGGAATTGGGAACAGCTAACAAGAAATCTCCTGAGTGTGGTGCCTTCACTGCCAGGAGACGAGCTTTGCCCTTTCCTGAAGCATTGGAGAGCATTGTGTTGGCGATTTTTTACATGATCGGTTTGTCCCAGTGGGACTGTTTGTGCTCTTTGGGAGGAGCTGGTCTACTGGAGGAGTCTGTAAGGGTGACCCACCGAATTGCTGCTTCAGTAAACCTGGGGTCCTGAGCTCCTACCACGTCTCTCAAGCGTTCGGGGACTATCTGCTTGACTAATGCACTGGAAGCCAAACACGAAGACAGAAAAGCAGGTAAAGCAACATGCGTTGCTTTGCGCACCCCTATACCTCCCAGTCGCACTGGGAGGGTTGCCTGATCCCATTGCTGATCCTCTAGTGACAGGTTCGGTGCCTTCTTAAAAGTTGATCTCAGGTGTGCATCATATTCATCAAGTGTTGGGTTGTCAAAAGAGGGTGCACACCTCAGGAAGTAAGTGAGTCTTGGCATAGTAAGACACCTTGTGAGGAGATACAGAGCATCATGGGCATCAAGATCGCTTATTCTCTCATCCATTCTCATCAGGTCATTCAATTTGTCCCTGAGGACAGTGTCGATGGCCTGGTGACCCAGCGGTGCTCCCAAGAGGGTACTGTTGGACGGAGTGGTAGAGACTTCCGGGAGGATTCTTCGCACAGCATTGATTATTTCCTGGTTCACTGTGATGATTTCACACTTGG
>NC_069461.1:3329370-3347788 GCF_026875155.1 Cherax quadricarinatus | reverse complement strand
ACAAATTTGTACCTACCAGCATACTCCATTCATCAGCCGTTAAAGATTGATTGTGTTCACAATATTATATTTTAGGCAGAGGAAATCGATTCAAGCAAGAGGAGGATAATTTGATTTATTTATCATAAGAGTCCCTCACCAGTAACAAGACGCTCCCAGTCAGGAAATGTTTACATTCCAGTTTTGTAAAGCAAAATATTGCTTTACCATTTTGAAATTAAAATTGGAAAAATGACATCTAAACACTCCATTCACAATACCACTGTTCTTCTATGGAGGATAAACTTGTGTCCAAATATTGAAGCCCATCAGAAGAGGCTGCTGTCCATTACTGTACATAATGGCAACAAATTTCGTGAACGCCTTTTTTTAAATTCGAACAGAGAACACCTGCAGTTGACAATTGTTCTACTAGTAATAGACTACCAGAGCTGAAGATTTGAAGCTGAGACTAAACTTAGCAAGCAAACTGGAACATGCGAAGCCATAATAAAATCCAGCAAACAGACACCAATATTCAAAGCAGATTAGAAGAAGTATTCTCTAGTTATTGCAATTTATTTAATAAAACTGACAATTTATAATAATTTACAAAGCTAGAAGTGAAAAGCAAGCTTTCTTTTAATAAAACCCACTAATACTTAAAGCTTAAAAATTATCAGTAAAACCATTTTCCAGTAATTTGCTCCGAATCTATTAATTCCCATTTCTTAACAATGTATTTAATATTTAAAATTTGTTTCTTAAACTCCCAAACTTCTAGTGAATCTTTCTTCTCATAGAATACATCAGCATTAATATTTTGAAACAGATAAGACGATGCATTCTTTAGTTATTAAATTACAATCAGTATTCAAATTTATTTAAAAAAAGTGGCAAATTGGACACCTGTACAGGCCAATAAAAACACGATCTTTGCTGCTTGGAAAACATACCTGACCTGATGACCTCAAGCCGAACAGAAGCGTCTTTCTCTAGTTATCACACGGATTACAACGATTCCAAGTTTGATAAAGAATGTAATGCTTTGACAAATTTGGCTGCACTCAAACTAAACTTAATAAGTACTACAATCTTGGCCATAAGATGCATTATTCATTAATTACTGAAGCAGTTCAGAAGAGGTGAACTCAAATGTATTTAACAAATTTGTTCAGAAATAAAAAAACTCACGCTGTTTTGCTCATAAAATTCTAAATTTTACACCAACAGTCTTGAATCTCAACTCCGTCCGCGAATTATAAGCCACTTTTTGTGAACGTTAGTACCTATTCTTTAGAGGTTTTTAGAAGTTATCGAAGCTATTTCAGATGCTAGGAATAAGTTTCATGCTCGTGGGAATTGTAACTAGAATTTTGATCTAGTTACCGTACAACAGCACTGAAAATTTGAGGCCACTCGGGTGAGGCTTTCTCGTGTTAAGAGTTAAATAAAAACAGAAAGGTCGAAGAGGGGAAAAAAAGAAGAAAAAATAAGATTATTCAGGCATCTGCCTAAAGGTTCCCTTGAAGGAATATTTAATAACTACATTAGGCATAAATTGTTGGCAGTGTTGTACTGTTAGAGCGGAGTGCTGGTCCATCAACAGTGTAGTGCTGGTCCATCAACAGTGTAATGCTGGTCCATCAACAGTGTAGTGCTGGTCCATCAACAGTGTAGTGCTGGTCCATCAACAGTGTAGTGCTGGTCCATCAACAGTGTAGTGCTGGTCCATCAACAGTGTAGTGCTGGTCCATCAACAGTGCAGTGCTGGTCCATCAACAGTGCAGTGCTGGTCCATCAACAGTGCAGTGCTGGTCCATCAACAGTGCAGTGCTGGTCCATCAACAGTGTAGTGCTGGTCCATCAACAGTGCAGTGCTGGTCCATCAACAGTGCGGTGGTGGTCCATCAACAGTGCGGTGCTGGTCCATCAACAGTGCAGTGCTGGTCCATCAACAGTGCAGTGCTGGTCCATCAACAGTGCAGTGCTGGTCCATCAACAGTGCAGTGCTGGTCCATCAACAGTGCAGTGCTGGTCCATCAAAGCTGGTCCATCAACAGTGCAGTGCTGGTCCATCAACAGTGCAGTGCTGGTCCATCAACAGTGCAGTGCTGGTCCATCAGCAGTGTAGTGCTGGTCCATCAACAGTGTAGTGCTGGTCCATCAACAGTGTAGTGCTGGTCCATCAACAGCGCAGTGCTGGTCCATCAGCAGTGTAGTGCTGGTCCATCAACAGTGTAGTGCTGGTCCATCAACAGTGTAGTGCTGGTCTGTTATGACCAATGTCATAATGTGATTAATTTATATGTATTATCCACTTAATATTATACTCTGGGTTTCTTTAATATTAGCTAAATTAAAGATTCCACTAGTTTATAATATTATCTGATTTAGGAATATACCCGGGTATGATATATATATATATATATTGAGTAATGTGTTAGATAGGTACTCCTGGCTAAGGTTTATAACAAGGTATCTCCATTGGTGGGTAGTTTGCACCGCTCTACCCTCTTCCCCTTTTGACGAGTTGATGTCATGAAGTAATTTACTGTATATGGCAGTTCACTCTCTCTGCGACTCAGTGTGCATTGACTGAGCTACCCTCCTAGTACTCCGCCTTATTCTCACTTGGATAGAGAATTGGGTTATAGAAACTCCTGATCCAGCTTGTGGTTTATTGTGAAGTCTGCTGACAATCATATACTGTTATCTTCAGGTTACGATGTGACGACCAGTGTCAAGCTTAGAACTTTGTGATATATTCCTTATGCCAGGGAGTTACTCAGAAAAAGTTTTTAATTCTCAATATATGTACTTGCACACAAGTAATGTTACTATTGAGGAAGCGATAATATTCCTCTGATCATTGTCAAGTGTAGTGACCATATTGACATGTACATTCTATTTAAGAGTTTTCTTGTGTGAAGGAAAGTTTCTGACAGTGATATTTAATAGATATTTATGAATATCTAAAGTATTTAAGCTTTTAAATAAAAAGAAACTTGAAAAGACTGAGTAACTATTATTTGTGCCTTACATTTCTAAGTTTGGAAACATATCCTTTCATTCTATGAAGTGTGTTGTTACGGAATGCACTAACCTGGCTAAAGATTAAGATTTGAACCGTAACATGGTCCATCAACAGTGCAGTGCTGGTCCATCAACAGTGTAGTGCTGGTCCATCAACAGTGTAGTGCTGGTCCATCAACAGTGTAGTACTGGTCCATCAACAGTGTAGTGCTGGTCCATCAACAGTGCAGTGCTGGTCCATCAACAGTGCAGTGCTGGTCCATCAACAGTGCAGTGCTGTCCATTAACAGTGGCAGTGCTGTATCCATCAACAGTGTCATTGGCTGGTCCATACAACAGTGCAGTGCCTGGTTCCATCAGTGCAGTGCTGGTCCATCAGTGCAGTGCTGGCCACAACAGTGGCGGTGCGTGGTCCATAAACAGTGCATGCTGTCCATCAAAGTGGTCCATCAGACAGTGCAGTGCTGGTACCATCACAGTGCAGTGCTGGTCCATCAATAGTGCAGTGCTGGTCCATCAACATGCATGCTTGTCCATCAACAGTGCAGTTCTGTACATCAACATGCAGTCTGGTCCATCAGCAAGTGCAGTGCGGGTTCCAATCAAAGCTGGTCCATCAACAGAGGTCGGTGCTGAGTCCATCAACAGTTGCAGTGCTGGTCCATCAACAGCGCAGTGCTGGTCCATCAACAGCGCAGTGCTGGTCATCAACACGCAGTGCTGTCCATCAACAGCGCAGTGCTGGTCCATCAACAGGCAGTGCTGGTCCAACAACTTGCGTAGATGGTCCATCAACATGCAGTGCTAGTCCATCAACCGTGTAAGCTGGTCCATCACAGAGTAAGCCGGTCCATCAACAGCGTAGTCCGGTCCATCAACAGTGTAGTGGCCTGGTCCATCAACAGTGTAAGTGCTGTCCATCACATGCATTCTGTCCATCAACAGTGCAGTGCTGGTCCACAACTTGTAAGTGCTGGTCCATCAACATTGAAGTTGCGGTCCTTCAACATGCATTTCTGGTTCAGCAACAGGCGTGCTGATCATCGAACAGTGGCAGAGCTGGTTCCATCAGCAGTGTAGTGCTGTCCATCAACCTTGTAGTGCTGGTCCAACAACGTGCATAAGCTGTCCATCAACAGTGCAAGCCTGGCCCATCAACATGATAGTGCTGGTCCATCAACAGTGTAGTGCAGGTCCATCAACATTTGTAAGTGCTGGTCCATCAACAGTGTATTGCTGGTCCATCAAAGTGCAGTGCTAATATACCATCAACAAGTGCAGTGCTGGTCCATCACCCAGTGCAGTGCTGGACCATCACCAGGCAGTGCAGGTCCATCAACAGTGCAGTGGCTGGTCCATCATCAGTTTCAGTGCTGGTCCATCAAACAGTGCAGTGCTGGTTCCATCAACAGTTGCAGTGCTGGTTCCATCATTGGCAGTGCTGGTCCCCATCAGTGCAGTGCTGTCCATCAACATTCAATGCTGGTCCTATCACCAGTGTGAAAGTGCTGGTTCCATCAACAGTGTAGTGCTGGTTCATCAACAGTGCAGTGCTGGTATATATCAACAGTGTAGAGCTGGTCCATCAACAGTGCAGTGCTGGTCTCATCAGCAGTGCATGCTGGTCCATCAGCATGCAGTGCTGGTCCATCAACAGTGCAGTGCTGGTCCAGTCAACATTGCATGTGCAGGTCCATCAAGAGTGCAGTTCTGTCCAATCACAGTGCAGTGCTGGTCCATTCAACCAGTTGTCAGTGCTGGACCCATCAACAGTGCAGTTGCTGGTCCATCACCATGCAGTCTGGTCCATCACCATGCAGTGCTGGTCCAACACCAGTGCAGGTGCTGGTCCATCACATTGCAGTGCTGGAGTCCATCACCATACAGTGCTGGTCCATCATCCAGTCAGTGCTGGTCCATCACCAGTGCCGAGCTGGGATACCATTTCTCCAGTGCAGTTCTGGTCCATCAACCAGCGATGCTGCGTGTGCCAGTCACATGTAAGCGCTGGTTCCATCAACAGTGCAGGTGCGTGGTCCATTCAAAAGTGCAGGTTCTGTGTCCATCAACAGTGCAGTGGCTGGTCCACAGTGCAGTGCTGTCCATTGGTTCAGACAGTGCAATGCTTGTCTTCATATCGAACAGCGCAGTGGCTGGTCCTCACCGAACAAGCAGTGTCAGTGCTGGCCGAATTCAACAGTGGCAGTGCTGGTTCCATCAACAGTGCAAGTTGTGCTGGTGTGCCGATCTCAAAACAGTGCAGATGCTGGTTCCGAATCAACGTGCATTGCTGGACCATCAACATGCGGTGATGGTCCATCAAAACAAGCAGTGCGGGTCCATGCAAGCGAAGTGCAGGTGCTGGTCCACATCAAACAGTGCAGTGCTGGTCCCATCTTACAGCTGGGTCCACATCATCAACAGGACAGTATGCAGATGCTGGTCCATCACAGAGATAACAGTGACTGTCCAGTCAATAGCGCAGTGCCTGGTCCATCAACAGGTGCGAGTAGCTGGTCCTCAACATGCAGTGGCTGGTCCATCAACAGTGCAGTGCTGGTCCATCCTACAAGTGCAGTAGCTGGTTTCCATCAACATGCAAGTGCTGGTCCTCCAACCAGAGATGCAGGGGATAGTGCTGTTCCAATAAAGCTGGTCCATCAACAGTGAACGTGCTGAGTCCATCAACAGTGCAGTGCAGTCCTATCAGCAACAGTTGTTAGACTGGTCCATCAACATTTTGTAGTGCTCTGTGTCTCCGCATCAACACCAAGTGTGTCGTGCTGGGGTTCTCATCAACAGTGTGAGTGCTTTTGGGTCCATCTACTCAAGTGCAGATATCATGATCCGATCAACGAGTGCAGTGGCTGTCCAATCAACTTGGTTGTATGGAAGAGCTGGTCCATCAAAACAGTGTAGAGCTGGTCACATCAAACAGTGTATTGTGCAGGTGTCCATCCAACAGTGTGTGCAGTGCAATGCTGTCCCAGTCAACAGTGCAAATAATATGCATTAATGCTGGTTCAATCATGTTCTCACAGAGACAGAGTGTAGTCCATCAAACAGTGCAGTGCTGGTCCCACATCACAGCATGGTAGTTGGTTTGGGAGCTAGGATCCCCATCAAACAGTCATGGGGTGCTGGACCATCAACGGTGCAGGAGACTGGTTCCAACATGTGCAGGTGGCGGGTCCAATCGCAAAAACAGTTGCAGTTGCTGATCCACATCAACAGTTTCGCAGTGCTGGTCCATGCAAAACTAGTCAGCAGAGCTTTTCCGATCAACAGGTGTAGTGCTGGTCCACCAAATAACCGCCAACAGTGTATGCTGGTCCATCACAACAGTGCCAGTGCTGGTCCTAGTACCATCAAACAGGTGGCAGGAGTATGGGCTGGTGCCTATCAACAGTGGCATTTGCTTGGTGCCATCCCAACAGTGTAGTGGTTGCTGGTACATCACACCAAAACAGTGTCGCCGTAGATAACAACGTATCAACAGTGCGTGCTGGTCCATCAACAGTGCGTGGGAGAGCTGTCCATCAAAAAAATTCACAAAACACAAGCGGTAGGTGGGCTGGTCCCAATACATCCAGCAGAGTGAGTGGCTGGACCAATCAGCAGTGTAGTGCTGGGGACTGGTCCATCAACAGTGTGCAGTGCTGGTCCATCATCAGTGTCATTGTAGCTGTTCCATTAACAACAGGATGTGCATGTGCTGAGTCCTACTCGCATCATTCACCACTGGAGCAAGTGCTGGTCCATACACCACGATCAACAGTGCAGCAGGTAAGTGCAGTGCTGGCCAATCAAACAGTGCATTATGTGGGCTGATCCTATCCAACTTAGGATGATGCGCAGGAGGCTGGTCCGAACAACAATTCAACAGTAAACATAGCGCGCAGATTTGCGGGGTCCAAACATCAAAGTGTAGTGCTGGTCTCAACTTCTCAACATGTAGTGCTGGTCCATCAACCTACAAATCAACATTGCACTTATTGCTGGTCCATTCAACCGAGTCGCAGGTAAATAACAAATGTGCTGTTCCCTATCAACAGAAGCAAGTTCAGTGCTGTTTTGTTTCCATCAACAACATGTAGTGCTTGGAACATCAATCAGTGCAGTGCTGGTCCAACAAACAGTGCGGTGCTGGTGCCATCAAAACAGTGCGGGGGTGCTGTCCCTCAGCATGTAGGTGCTGGTCCACGATCCCAGGAGTATATTGCTGGTGGTCCTTTCCATCAACAGTGCAGTGCTGGTCCACCAAAATCACAGGATGCAAGTTGCTGGTCCATCAACAGTGTGCAAGTGTTGCTGTGTCCTATTCAAAAAAAATAAAGCAGTAAAGCTAGTGCCTGTTCCACAATCAAACTTAACGAGTGGGGGGGGTGCTGGTCCACACACACACATCAATCAGTTTGCAAAAAGTGCAGCAGGTCCATACATACACAAATGCTATAGCTGGTCCATCAACCTGCCGGCTGCTGGTCCATCACTAACTCGACACCAGTGCAGAAGGTGGAGGGGGTTAGGGAATTGATAAGTGGGTCGTGTGGCGGATGGGGGGGGGGGTGTGCTGTCCAATCAACTATTCAAGTGCTAGTGCTAAGGTCCCTAATCAACATGTCAGTGCTGTTCCATCAACAAGTGCAGGGGTGCTGGTCCATCCCCACCCCCCGGGGGGGGGGGTGGCCCCCCCCCACCCACCCCCATCAACCCCACAAGCCCCCCCCCCCCCCCCCCCCCCCCCCCCCACCTCCCCCACACCACCCCCCCCCCCCCCACATCACACCAGTGCAGTGCTGGTCCATCAAACGCAGGTGGCAGGGAGAGTGTGGTTCTGGTCATCACAACATCACTAACAGTGCAAGTAATGCTGGTTCAATCAACATCAAGCAAGTAGATGCATGGTCATCCAAACAGGAATTGCACGCGGTCCAATCAAAAAAGAGAAGCTGGTCCATCAAACCAGTAGCAGTGCTGTCCAATCAACAGAAACAGTTGCAGGTGCTGGTCCAACAACGTGCAGGTGCAGGTCCATCAACAGTGCAGTTGCTGGTCCATCGAACACGCAGTGGCTGGTCCCATTCAACAGCGCAGGCCAGTGCTGATTCCATCCAACATGCAGTTGCTGGTCCTATCATCAAATCAGTAGCAGTGCAGGGGGTCCCATAAACAGAGCAGGCTAGCTAGGTCCATTCAACATGTTAGAGCTTGGTCCAACAACTATGTAGTGCCGGAAGTCCAATACATACAGTGTAAGTGCTGGTTGGTCATCAACAGTGAGGTCTGGTTTCCATCAACAGTGCAGTTCAGTGTCCGATCACCAGTGCAGTGGCTGGTCCAACAACACAGTGTAGTGGCTTGGGTGGGTTCCAGTCAACAACATTGGTCTAATGCATCTGGTCCATCTACAGTGCAGAGCTGGTTCATCAAAACCAGTGCAGTGCTGATTCCCATCAACACGCAGTGGCTGGTCCATCAACATGAGAGCTGGTCCATCGACAGTGCAGGGGAGTGCTGGGTCCATTCAACAGTGTAGTGCTGGTCCATCAACAGTGCAGTGCTAGTCCATCAACAGTGCAGTGCTGGTCCATCAACAGAGTAGTGCTGGTCCATCAACAGTGCAGTGCTGGTCCATCAGCAGTGCAGTGCTGGTCCATCAACAGTGCAGTGCTGGTCCATCAACAGTAGTAGTTGCTGGTCCATCAACAGTGCAGTGCTGGTCCATCACCAGTGCAGTGCTGGTCCATCACCAGTGCAGTGCTGGTCCATCAACAGTGCAGTGCTGGTCCATCAACAGAGTAGTGCTGGTCCATCAACAGTGCAGTGCTGGTCCATCACCAGTGCAGGCTGGTCCATCACCAGTGCAGTGCTGGTCCATCAACAGTGCAGTGCTGGACCATCAACAGTGCAGTGCTGGTCCATCAACAGAGTAGTGCTGGTCCATCAACAGTGCAGTGCTGGTCCATCACAGTGCAGTGCTGGTCCATCAACAGTGCAATGCTGGTCCATCAACAGTGCAGTGCTGGTCCATAACAGGCAGTGCTGGTCCATCACCAGTGCAGTGCTGGTCCATCACCAGTGCAGTGCTGGTCCATCAACAGTGCAGTGCTGGTCCATCACCAGTGCAGTGCTGGTCCATCACCAGTGCAGTGCTGGTCCATCACCAGTGCAGTGCTGGTCCATCAACAGTGCAGTGCTGGGCCATCAACAGTAAAATTTCGTATCATGTCACATGCATCACTGTTGAACAAGAATTAATTGATTGCTGTTGATGAGTCATTGAATCAGTCTTGGTAATGAGTCATTGTTTCAAAGATCACTTAATGTATCACAGTTAGTTATGAGTCAGTGTATCACTGATAATTATGGGTCAAAATATTGGTCAGGGCGACTCAGTATAAGTCAATACTTAGTTACTGTGTTCATTAGTTATTATCTTCATAACGATACAGTATAGATCTGACTCACTTCTTTTTTATGTAATAACTGGAGAACTCATCTTCTGACTGACTTCAGACCATAAATGTTTGTGTATGTTACAGAAAGTGTTGGATGGATTACAGGTTTACAGGCAATAATTTGTGAATACCTCATCCGATTGGTTTCTAAGCTTCGATGCCGATAATATGAGAATGCAACGCTTTGATATTGTTTTCTAACTTAAATTGCTTTTTTTTTGGGTGGGGGGGGGGGGGAATCAGTTTCAGTGCAATAATTAGGGAATTCTTCATCTGATTCTCTTTAAATTTTCAAAGCTGATGTGTCGTAGCTGAAGGTTGGAACTAGTTTTGAGTTGTGTACGCCGCCATTTTACAATCCTATAAGAAAAATGGGATATTAGTTTCGTTAGGACAACTTGTGAATGTTTTTTTAATGGTCGGTTTGAAATATTAATTGATGATATTAACTGCAGTGGAAATTTATGCTGTTTTTCACTCCCTTCCATTTGCATGTATTGAGGTAATGGAGGTTGAGCTTATTATATACTGAGATAGATTTCTTGGATTACGTGATGACCGAAATATTTTTTAGGATACTTTTCTCTTAACATAGATAATAATTCAGGTTAAATTTAACTTCGTAAGTTTACTCTGAGAAATACGGTGAATGACGCAGGCAGTGTGTTAATTCATCTCTCGCATGCGTACTGGTGGTCCAACTCGTTGTTACTGGTTTCTAGATATTTCTCCCATTATTGCTTTTCATATCCTACAACATAGATTTGCGTATTCTCCTGCTTTAGAATAGACGACTTTGACTTTCTGAGTAGGTCTTTAATTGTCCTGGAAGTTATGGTGTGACTACGTTAATTGCTGCTCTTGGCTGGAGTGTTGGTTAACAGTAAATCTCCCAGGTGAGTGATAATGACTATTTGAGTAAATCATTTGTTGTACTATCGTTATTCATCACTGAATATAAGAGCACTCCTCTTCCAGGAACGCATGTCTGGAAATCATGTAATGATGAGGTAAAAATGATGATCATTCCTCTCCTGTTTCTTGTATCATGGTCTTCTAAATAACTATCTGGGTTCATACATGTGTCGTATTTCACAAGTGTCAGAGAAGCAATATGAAGTGGCGAGGTGATGGCAGTGAGGCCGAAGGTAAATTAATGTAAAATACCCAAAAAAACACAATATTACAATACACTTTTCCACATCATTTTCTCCTTGCTTAGCTTGCAGACAAGGTATGACAACGGGGCAGCAGAAGGCGAGAGACAAGACGAGAGGGCCATGGATGTGTAGCTGACTGTGATAAAGAAGCAGAGGGAGCGATGCCACAATTGAAGCAACAGATGCCAGTAATGCACAAAATAACTTCAGTTTGCACACCCCAGCTCCATGGAAGCAGTAGATTGTCGTATTGATTGTTTCTGCAGGTGTTCCTGGCAGAAACTTGAGTTGCTATGTCGACTCATGCGATAAGCAGGAGACACGAGATATACTCCATACTATCATGAACACTAAACACCTGTTATTGCACAAATGGTTGGAAAGTTGGGGTGCAGGTGAGCAATGATAGACACAAAATTGCAGCATTTGCTGCAATTGTGCAGCTGAGATATGGGTCTCCAAAGTGTTTCATAATATTGTATAGCCAGACTTGTGGAAAGAAACTGAAGGTTGCTACAGCGTTGTAACTTGCGTTGTAACCTCGACCCTAACAGCTGTGTAGATAGCAGTCATTGGCTGTTTGCTGGGTACAAAAATGTGAAACGTAAAATCGAAATTTCCTCTGTCAACAGATGTGATCACCATTTTACGTCGCTCAGAAAAGGTCGGGTATCAAAGAGGAGATAATGCTTGTAGTTCATTAAGCGTTGATGCTTAGCAAGAGGCCGGAGGAGCCCCAAACTAGAGGAAGGTTTATAGCATGGGTACCGCTGTCCAACGGGTAGAGTGCAACACGATGAGACGAGATAAACAGGCCTCTGGAAGGAGCTTTGAATGGATACCCAATGATACTCTAGTAAACTTACTAGTTACATCATGCAGTGTATTAGAATAACAAATCAACAGCATCTCAAATAGTAACATAACAGCAGAACACAAAAATACCACACAACACAGCAGTATCACACAAAAACACCACACAACACAGAAGTAACTCACAAAAACACCACACAACACAGCAGTATCACAAAAACACCACACAACACAGCAGTATCACACCAAAACAACCACACAACACAGCAGTATCTCACAAAAACACCACACAACACAGCAGTATCTCACAAAAACACCACACAACACAGCAGTATCACACAAAAACACCACACACAACACAGCAGTATCACACAAAAACACCACACAACACAGCAGTATCACACAAAAACACCACATAACACAGCAGTATCACACAAAAACACTAACAAACACAGCAGTATCACACAAAAACACTACACAACACAGCAGTATCACACAAAAACACTACACAACACAGCAGTATCCACACAAAAAACACTACACAACACAGCAGTATCACACACAAAAACATCACACAAACCACAGCAGCATTACACAATACACAATCATCATACAGCACAAAAGGACAACAAACAACACCACACAACACTGGAGCATAAAGTACCAGAAGCATTAAAAAAGAAATTCAAGATCATCACTAATAGAATTGCACAATACAAATAACTAAGTAGCATCTCACAACACCAACATGTGCAGCATCATACAACATCATAACAATAGACCCCTGGCTGTCTCAAGACCCCTGGCTGTCTTCAAGACCCCTGGCTGTCTTCAAGACCCCTGGCTGTCTTCAAGACCCCTGGCTGTCTTCAAGACCCCTGGCTGTCTTCAAGACCCCTGGCTGTCTTCAAGACCCTGGCTGCTTAGACCCCTGGCTGTCTTCAGACCCCAGGCTGTCTTCAAGACCCCTGGCTGTCTTTCAAGACCCCTGGCTGTCTTCAAGACCCCTGGCTGTCTTCAAGACCCCTGGCTGTCTTCAAGACCCCTCACTGTCTTCAAGATCCCTGGCTGTCTTCAAGACCCCTGGCTGTCTTCAAGAACCCCAGGCTGTCTTCAAGAACCCTGGCTGTCTTCAAGACCCATGGCTGTCTTCAAGACCCCTGGCTGTCTTCAAGACCCCTGGCTGTCTTCAAGACCCCTGGCTGTCTTCAAGACCCCTGGCTGTCTTCAAGACCCTTGACTGTCTTCAATACCCCTGGCTGTCTTCAAGACCCCTGGCTGTCTTCAAGACCCCTGGCTGTCTTCAAAACCCCTGGCTGTCTTCAAGACCCCTGGCTGTCTTCAAAACCCCTGGCTGTCTTCAAGACCCCTGGCTGTCTTCAAGAAGGCGCTGGACAGGCGCCTAAAGTCAGTACCTCATCAGCACAGCTGTGGTTCGTACGTCGGCTTGCATGCGGCCAGCAGTAACACCCTGGATGGTCAGGCCCTTATCGGGGGCGTTGACCCCCGAAACCCTCTCCAAGTATACAACACAGCAGCATTATTCAACATGTTGAAACCATATGATAAAGAATATAGAAGTGTCCCAAGTCGCACAAACAGAACACATATATCAGACAACATAAAATACAGTAGAGTATTAAAACAAACACAAAGTATAAGATAACGGAGCAGCATAACACAACACAGCAGAATCACACTGTGAAGCTGCATCACACAGTAAACACCCTGAAGCTTGACTCAATACTGGAATGTCACGAACAACACCAGTATCACACCACACAGCAGCACCTTTCAACGCATCACAACAACACACTAAACATTATCATCACCTAAGAAGGAGAAACACAAAACATCACACGAGAAAGCATCACATACCCCAGCAACATCACACAACTTATCAAAATCACAGGAATAAGCAGCATCATAGAAAACAGAAGACTCAACAACAGACCAAAGCTACAAAATATATCAGTTATGATGTAAGTTGTTTAGAAAACCAACAGTTGAAGAATAAGACACTTGTGCAGCATTTGGGAATCTTAAATTGGGGAAATGTTGCCTGTCAGTAGATTCTTCAGTCCAATACAGAGGAGATTGGTAGAAGATGAGGAGGAGTTTGAGGTAATCAGAGCCTCACCCTGAAGTCAATGTGTTCAGTCCATCAATCTTGAGAAAGTTATAGCGTATGCGAGGAAAAGTGGCTTATATATTGCAGATAAGTGAGTTGAAGCAGCATGGGGCAGAGCCACTAGTGGAAAAATTTTGTGGTGTAAATAGGTCATGCCTATAGGTTAGGCAGCTTAGAAGAATTCCCTGTATGAAGATCCCAGTGTGTTGCTGTGTCTGATAGATGGATTTTTCCACTGGTGACTCCGCCTCCTGCTGCTTCAAATCACTTATCTTCAGTATATAAGCCACTTATCTATGCACATGTTATACTTTTCTCAAGATTGATGGATTGAACATATCGACTCCAAGCTAAAGGACTGATCACTTTAAACTAGTCATCTTCCACCATTCCCCTCTGTATTGGACTAAAAGGGCCACTGGCTCGTGAAACGTTTCCACAGTGAAGATTTAGATCCACAGAACACAGCAACACTGCAAAAACAGGAGCATCATATAACTCAACAGCTTTGCACTATACAGAGAAGCATATCACACAATACAGCAAATTAACATCAGCATCACTCATCGCACAACACAGCAGCATCACTCAACACACAACATACCACATCAGACAAAACAATACAACAGTATTACATAACACAATAGTAAAATACTGCAAATCAGACAACATAGAAAGGAGACGTTTCGCCATGACTGGGTTTATCAGTCTTAATACTGAGTAAGCTAAAACTGGTTAATAAACAAGGACAATGCAGGTGACCTGAAGCAAAAGTGAGGCGAGGCAGAAAATATGTCGGACAAATATAAAAGTGAGAGGGATTGGATTTGAGGAAGACCTGCCTAGCATGGGACAGTACACCTGCTGCAATGATTCTCCTGCTCACAGTATGGTCATGTCACTTCGGATACCAACATAACATTATTTTAGCCAAAAGTTTGGAAACGCTGAAGCTCCTAGTCCTTTGCAAGGCTGTGTCGGTTACGGAAATTAAAACAGATTCTACCAACTGTCGCCTCTGTCTTCAGTTTTCTCGGTTGAGTAGTTGTGCTTCATTAAGCTCCCACATCTATTCCTGTGTTGTACACAGACATTATTGTGGTCATCCCGTCTGCAGGTGCTTCTGTGCCCACGAACTCTAATCCTTAATGACCTGGGCGTTTCTCCCACATAATTCTTGTTACTTCCACCACATGGTAGATGTGACAAAATTTGCTTGCATCGAGATACACAAGACTGAGGCTATGGAATGCGGGGATAATTTTTTCGGATCGCAAAGCTACTGAAGTACATCCAGTTACTGCTAGGTATCCCCAGAGGGAAACCATTATCAAGTGAAGCTTCAAACGACGTTCTAAAATGTGTCCCGTAATTCGACGATGATGGAGAGTGAAATTCAAATGTGTAGGCATAGATTTCACCATTTATGAATAAAATAATGTGAAATATTAATTCCCGTTAAATCACGTTAAATAAATTTCAGTTCACCTTTTCCGAACAGTTTCAGTATTTACTGACTGATGCATCTTTCGGCCAAGACAGCACCCATTAAGATTTGGTTGACTTTATGCAAATTTGTTGATGCAGTGCAATAGAAAATTTGGAATCGGTGAATCCATGCAATAACAAGAGAATGGAAAAAATCTATTTTTTTGTGGTGATTTTTAAATATAACGAGAATAGGCTTTCTCTTTTTACAATATTTCTCGTTTCTGTCTCCATAACTCGAGAACGGTTTAGTCAATCGATCAAGTGTTCAGTACTGTTCTACGTTGTCTCGGGAAAAAATCAAAGGGACTAGTTAGATCGTGTGGTAACTACAGAAAATATCCTCTAATCGACTTTCAAAATTTCAGCTCACGTGTATTCTACGAAGAAGGTTCGTATTGTTAATGGAGGGTGTAGGTTCGATTGCCGGTGAGGGCAGAAACATTGGGCGTGTTTCCTTACACCGGTTGTCTATGTTCCCCAACAGCAAAATGAGTACCTGGGTGTTAGTGGACTGGTGTGGGTCGCATCCTGGGACAAAACCGACCTAATTTACCCGAAATGTTCAGCATAACAAGCGGCTTTCTGTTAGCTAGGTCTGTATACCTTGTAAATGTGCTTGTAGAAATAAAGACATTATTATTATTATTATTATTATTAGTAGTAGTAGTAGTATTAATCTCGAATGGTATGTTATTTTACGTTATTTCAGTATTTGGCTTTGATGCTGGGAGAAGCTCTTGATCCAAGGAAGTGGATTGATCCTTCCCTTGCTTATATCGGATCAGTATACATAACATTGCAGAGGCAGTGTGTGGCCCCTCTGGTGCTGGTTTATTGTTTATCAATGATTAAAGAACAAAAAACTGTGAGTACCTTCAGGCTTTCATAACTGATTCATCTTATGAAATTAATGTTAAATTTGCTGGTTTTAGGCAGTGCAAATCTTGTTGAATTCTCAGCAATAAATTGAGAATGCCTTTTCTGGTAGGCTTCCAACTTTTAAGTTGATTAATATGCCTATTTTGTTACTATTTTTTTCAGTGAAATAATTTTAATATGAATTCTAATCAAAAATTAATGAGTATGTTCATCTGTCTTCAAGATCGTTGTAAAACATTTATGTGGTATGTATCCAATGTTTTAATTAAAATTTCGTAATTAATTACATGTATTCATAATTAATTAAACCTTAAACTTTGGTGAATCTTACCTAGAGAAACAGTTGGATTTATTTTTTGCCTATGATTTTCCCAGTCAGCCTATTTCGTATGGTCGCTGCGAAAATTTAAATTCCAAGTTTCGTGAGATATTATCTAAATACCTCATCCCATTACCTTCACCCTTCAGTTCCAACAACTATTAATGCAAATTCTGAGCACTTTCAAAATTATTGTGATTGTGTACTTTAGGATATTGTTCCATCTAAGATAATAAGTGAGTTTTTTTTCAGTATGGCTCCGAACGAATGTTTCGTGATGGAAGATTTGAATTAGTTTAGGGCTGTGTGTTCTGATTGGCCACTTTTATTGACGAGTTTGGGATATTAGTGTCCATGTGATAACTAGAAGGATGCTAAATGTGATCCACTTCTAATCTTAAAGGTTGGTACTTAGAATCACATGCCACACTCTCCCCTAATATTTACCTTGGTAGTTTAAGACACATAGGCAACATTTTAGGCAGCTTTATTCCGAAACGTTTCGCCTAAACAGTAGGCTTCTTCAGACGAGTACAGAAAGTAGGCAGGAGCAGTAGAGATGTGAAGACGATGTAATCAGTCCATCACCCTTGAAGTCGTAGATTTGAGGTTGTCAGTCCCTCAGCCTGGAGAAGTATTTAAGTCTCAACACTGTCGCTTGATCTTCAGTTAGTTCCAGACTTTGGAACTAAACTTCTCCAGGCTGAGGGACTGACAACCTCAAATCTACGACTTCAAGGGTGATGGACTGATTATATCGTCTTCAACTCTCTACTGCTCGTGCTTACTTTCTGTACTCGACTGAAGAAGTCTACTGTGTAGGCGAAACGTTTCGGAATAAAGTTGCCCAAATGTTGCCTATGTGCCTTAACTACCAACCTATTGGTATTGTATACCATTTTGATATTCAATATTTACCTTCTATGGTTCGCTCAGTGACCGAGTTATGTGCGAAATATAAACTATTCGTTCAAATTTCACTCATAACTAGAGAACGCATCATTCAGTTAGCTTAAATTTATCACTGCTTATGTACTGTAACGAAAACCAGTACTGGAATTGTCGGGTTCACGTGACTTATGACCAAAGTTGTTGAACCTATTACCAGGATTGTGAAATGGCTCAGACAATTTTTAAAAATCTTCACTGGTGTAGTTTTTAAACATTTAAAAAGGTGCCTCATATTTCGATGATGGAGAGAGTGAATTTCACGAGTGTAGGTGAAAAATTTGCTCGTCGCCAGGGAAGAAGACACTCACCGCCGCAGGATCTTGGAATCATCACTGATCAGTATATGTAACAATTTAAGACAGAGCAACACAGCTGAATTTCTCACCTGGAAAAATTCTTCACTGTTATCCTACATAGCCCATTCCTTCTTAGCATTCTCCATCTGACTCCCCGTCACTATGCTCCCCACACACACACACACACATACACACACACACACATAACACACACACACATACACACACACACACACACACCACACACACACACTCACACATACACACACACACACACACACTCCCCACATACACACACACACACACACATCAACATACAACACAACGCACATATCACTACCCCTTCCTACCCCCCTAACCATCGCTCCCCCTGATCAGGTGTGAGGAGAGGGGGAAAAAGGTAGCTAGTGAGGGGGTAACGTTAGACAAACGCACGCGCACGCGCACGCGCATGCACACACACCACACACACACACACACACACCACACCACAACACACACACACACACACACACACACACATATCAACTACCCCTTCCCTACCCCCCTAACCATCGCTCCCCCTGATCAGGTGTGAGGAGAGGGAAATAGGTAGCTAGTGAGGGGTAACGTTTACAAAACGCACGCGCACGCGCACGCACACACAACACACACACACACACACACACACACACACACACACACACCACACACACACACACACACACACACACACACATGCACATACAACAGGCCTAGTGTCTAATCGACATGTGCCTAGGACCAAATGGTAACTAACACACAGACACACACATACAATAATATAATATATATATATATATATATATATATATTATATTTTATATATAATTTTAAATAAAAATATATACTATAAGTAGTGAAGTTTTTTTCTGGGGGGTGTA
>NC_069461.1:3293047-3328870 GCF_026875155.1 Cherax quadricarinatus | reverse complement strand
TGTTATACCCAAGGGGGGGGGGATTCCCAAAAAACTTGACCGGGGAAAGAGAATTTCGAAAACCCCATAGGGGGGAATCCAAAAAACTTGATCCGAGGAGATGGAGTCATGGTATTGTCGAGAAAATTTGGGGTGAAAGGAGGGGTATCCAAAAAAAACCTTGATCCAAGGAGATGGAGAATTTCGAAAACCCCATAGGGGGGAATCCAAAAAACTTGATCCGAGGAGATGGAGACATTTGATTTCGAAAAAAAATTTGATCCGAGGAGATCATAAGAATTTCGAAACCCCCATAGGGGGGATCCAAAAAATTGTATTATCGAGAAATTTTGGGATGGAGGTGAAAGTGAGAGGGGGAACCTTAAAAAATTTGATCCGAGGAGATGGAGTCTTGGTAATATTGAGAAATTTTGGGATTGGGGGGGTGGGGGGTGAAAGTGGGGGGAGGGTGAACCTCAAAAATCTTGATCCGAGGAATTGGAGTCTTGGTATTATCGAGAAATTTTTGGGGTTGGGGGGTGAAAGTGGGAGGGGGATCCGAGGAAGTGGAGACTTTGATATTGAGAAATTGTTTGGGGATGGGGGGTGAAAGTGAGAGGGGAAACCTTAAAAACTTGATCCGAGGAGATGGAGAGCATAAGAAAATGAAATTCAAAAAAATTCGAAACCCCATAGGGGAGAATCCAAAAACCTTGATCCAAGGAGATCATAAGAAAAAAATTCGGGGCGCGGGGGCGATCCGGACGACGCTGCAGAAGGCGCAGCAGAAGGCGCGGGCGGGGGTCGCGAAGGGCGCGGGCGGGCGCGCGGGCGGGGCGGGCGCGCGGGCGGGCGCGCGGCGCGATGGTGGGGTCGCGAAGGGGGGTCGCGAAGGGGGGGGTCGTGGGCGGGGGTATTGGTTGGGGGGTCAAGGGTGAGGTAGTCTCGAGGGCGAGGTCATGGTCAAAACCGGAAGTAACACCTAGGTGTGAAAAGGTGACCCTCCAGCCGCTGGTCCTAGACCGGATACACCGCCCTGTAGAAGGCCTAAACCGGATACAGCGCCCAGTGAAAGGCCCTAAACCGGATACAGCCCCCAGAAGAAAACTTCACTACTTATATATATATATATATATATATATATATATATATATATATATATATATATATATATATATATATATATATATTATGTATGTGTGTGTCTGTGTGTTAGTTACCATTTGGTCCTAGGCACATGTCGATTAGACACTAGGCCTGTTGTATGTGCATGTGTGTGTGTGTGTGTGTGTGTGTGGTGTGTGTGTGTGTGTGTGTGTGTGTGTGTGTGTGTGTGTGTGTGTGTGTGCGTGCGCGTGCGCGTGCGTTTGTCTAACGTTACCCCCTCACTAGCTACCTATTTCCCTCTCCTCACACCTGATCAGGGGGAGCGATGGTTAGGGGGGTAGGGAAGGGGTAGTTGATATGTGTGTGTGTGTGTGTGTGTGTGTGTGTGTGTGTGTGTGTGTGTGTGTGTGTGTTGTGTGTGTGTGTGCATGCGCGTGCGCGTGCGCGTGCGTTTGTCTAACGTTACCCCCTCACTAGCTACCTATTTCCCTCTCCTCACACCTGATCAGGGGGAGCGATGGTTAGGGGGGTGGAGGGGATAGGGGTAGTGTGATATGTTTTGTATGTGTGTGTATGTGTGAGTGTGTGTGTGTGTGTGTGTATGTGTGAGTGTGTGTGTGTGTGTGTGTGTGTGTGTGTGTGTATGTGTGTGTGTGTGTATGTGTGTGTGTGTGTGTAGGGAGCATAGTGACGAGGAGTCAGATGGAGAATGCTAAGAAGGAATGGGCTATGTAGGATAACAGTGAAGAAGTTTCCAGGTGAGAAATTCAGCTGTGTTGCTCTGTCTTAAATTGTTACATATACTGATCAGTGATGATTCCAAGATCCTGCGGCGGTGAGTGTCTTCTTCCCTGGCGACGAGCAAATATTCACCTACACTCGTGAAATTCACTCTCTCCATCATCGAATTATGAGGCACCTTTTTAAATGTTAAAAACTACACCAGTGAAGATTTTTAAAAATTGTCTGAGCCATTTCACAATCCTGGTAATAGGTTCAACAACTTTGGTCATAAGTCACGTGAACCTGACAATTCCAGTACTCTGGTTTTCGTTACAGTACATAAGCAGTGATAAATTTAAGCTAACTGAATGATGCGTTCTCTAGTTATGAGTGAAATTTGAACGAATAGTTTATATTTCGCACATAACTCGGTCACTGAGCGATCCATAGAAGGTAAATATTGAATATCAAAATGGTATACAATACCAACAGGTTGGTAGTTAAGGCACATAGGCAACATTTAGGCAACTTTATTCCGAAACGTTTCGCCTACACAGTAGACTTCTTCAGTCGAGTACAGAAAGTAAGCACGAGCAGTAGAGAGTTGAAGACGATATAATCAGTCCATCACCCTTGAAGTCGTAGATTTGAGGTTGTCAGTCCCTCAGCCTGGAGAAGTTTAGTTCCAAAGTCTGGAACTAACTGAAGATCAAGCGACAGTGTTGAGACTTAAATACTTCTCCAGGCTGAGGGACTGACAACCTCAAATCTACGACTTCAAGGGTGATGGACTGATTACATCGTCTTCACATCTCTACTGCTCCTGCCTACTTTCTGTACTCGTCTGAAGAAGCCTACTGTTTAGGCGAAACGTTTCGGAATAAAGCTGCCTGAATGTTGCCTATGTGTCTTAACTACCAAGGTAAATATTAGGGGAGAGTGTGGCATGTGATTCTAAGTACCAACCTTTAAGATTAGAAGTGGATCACATTTAGCATCCTTCTAGTTATCACATGGACACTAATATCCCAAACTCGTCAATAAAAGTGGCCAATCAGAACACACAGCCCTAAACTAATTCAAATCTTCCATCACGAAACATTCGTTCGGAGCCATACTGAAAAAAAACTCACTTATTATCTTAGATGGAACAATATCCTAAAGTACACAATCACAATAATTTTGAAAGTGCTCAGAATTTGCATTAATAGTTGTTGGAATGAAGGGTGAAGGTAATGGGATGAGGTATTTAGATAATATCTCACGAAACTTGGAATTTAAATTTTCGCAGCGACATACGAAATAGGCTGACTGGGAAAATCATAGGCAAAAAAATAAATCCAACTGTTTCTCTAGGTAAGATTCACCAAAGTTTAAGGTTTAATTAATTATGAATACATGTAATTAATTACGAAATTTTAATTAAAACATTGGATACATACCACATAAATGTTTTACAAACGATCTTGAAGACAGATGAACATACTCATTAATTTTTGATTAGAATTTCATATAAAATTATTTCACTGAAAAAAATAGTAACAAAATAGGCATATTAATCAACTTAAAAGTTGGAAGCCTACCAGAAAAGGCATTCTCAATTTATTGCTGAGAATTCAACAAGATTTGCACGCCTAAAACCAGCAAATTTAACATTAATTTCATAAGATGAATCAGTTATGAAAGCCTGTAGGTACTCACAGTTTTTTGTTCTTTAATCATTGATAAACAATAAACCAGCACCAGAGGGGCCACACACTGCCTCTGCAATGTTATGTATACTGATCCGATAAAGCAAGGGAAGGATCAATCCACTTCCTTGGATCAAGAGCTTCTCCCAGCATCAAAGCCAAATACTGAAATAACGTAAAATAACATACCATTCGAGATTAATACTACTACTACTACTAATAATAATAATAATAATAATAATGTTCTTTATTTCTACAAGCACATTTACAAGGTATACAGACCTAGCTAACAGAAAGCCGCTTGTTATGCTGAACATTTCGGGTAAATTAGGTCGGTTTTGTCCCAGGATGCGACCCACACCAGTCCACTAACACCCAGGTACTCATTTTGCTGTTGGGGAACATAGACAACCGGTGTAAGGAAACACGCCCAATGTTTCTGCCCTCACCGGCAATCGAACCTACACCCTCCATTAACAATACGAACCTTCTTCGTAGAATACACGTGAGCTGAAATTTTGAAAGTCGATTAGAGGATATTTTCTGTAGTTACCACACGATCTAACTAGTCCTTTGATTTTTTCCCGAGACAACGTAGAACAGTACTGAACACTTGATCGATTGACTAAACCGTTCTCGAGTTATGGAGACAGAAACGAGAAATATTGTAAAAAGAGAAAGCCTATTCTCGTTATATTTAAAAATCACCACAAAAAATAGATTTTTTCCATTCTCTTGTTATTGCATGGATTCACCGATTCCAAATTTTCTATTGCACTGCATCAACAAATTTGCATAAAGTCAACCAAATCTTAATGGGTGCTGTCTTGGCCGAAAGATGCATCAGTCAGTAAATACTGAAACTGTTCGGAAAAGGTGAACTGAAATTTATTTACGTGATTTAAGGGAATTAATATTTCACATTTTTTATTCATAAATGGTGAAATCTATGCCTACACATTTGAATTTCACTCTCCATCATCGTCGGAATTACGGGACACATTTTAGAACGTCGTTTGAAGCTTCACTTGTAATGGTTTCCCTCTGGGGATACCTAGCAGTAACTGGATGTACTTCAGTAGCTTTGCGATCCGAAAAAATTATCCCGCATTCCATAGCCTCAGTCTTGTGTATCTCGATGCAAGCAAATTTTGTCACATCTACCATGTGGTGGAAGTAACAAGAATTATGTGGGGAGAAACGCCCAGGTCATTAAGGATTAGAGTTCGTGGGCACAGAAGCACCTGCAGACGGGAATGACCACAATAATGTCTGTGTACAACACAGGAATAGATGTGGGAGCTTAATGAAGCACAACTACTCAACCGAGAAAAACTGAAGACAGAGGCGACAGTTGGTAGAATCTGTTTTAATTTCCGTAACCGACACAGCCTTGCAAAGGACTAGGAGCTTCAGCGTTTCCAAACTTTTGGCTAAAATAATGTTATGTTGGTATCCGAAGTGACATGACCATACTGTGAGCAGGAGAATCATTGCAGCAGGTGTACTGTCCCATGCTAGGCAGGTCTTCCTCAAATCCAATCCCTCTCACTTTTATATTTGTCCGACATATTTTCTGCCTCGCCTCACTTTTGCTTCAGGTCACCTGCATTGTCCTTGTTTATTAACCAGTTTTAGCTTACTCAGTATTAAGACTGATAAACCCAGTCATGGCGAAACGTCTCCTTTCTATGTTGTCTGATTTGCAGTATTTTACTATTGTGTTATGTAATACTGTTGTATTGTTTTGTCTGATGTTGGTATGTTGTGTGTTGAGTGATGCTGCTGTGTTGTGCGATGAGTGATGCTGATGTTAATTTGCTGTATTGTGTGATATGCTTCTCTGTATAGTGCAAAGCTGTTGAGTTATATGATGCTCCTGTTTTTGCAGTGTTGCTGTGTTCTGTGGATCTAAATCTTCACTGTGGAAACGTTTCACGAGCCAGTGGCCCTTTTAGTCCAATACAGAGGGGAATGGTGGAAGATGACTAGTTTAAAGTGATCAGTCCTTTAGCTTGGAGTCGATATGTTCAATCCATCAATCTTGAGAAAAGTATAACATGTGCATAGATAAGTGGCTTATATACTGAAGATAAGTGATTTGAAGCAGCAGGAGGCGGAGTCACCAGTGGAAAAATCCATCTATCAGACACAGCAACACACTGGGATCTTCATACAGGGAATTCTTCTAAGCTTGCCTAACCTATAGGCATGACCTATTTACACCACAAAATTTTTCCACTAGTGGCTCTGCCCCATGCTGCTTCAACTCACTTATCTGCAATATATAAGCCACTTTTCCTCGCATACGCTATAACTTTCTCAAGATTGATGGACTGAACACATTGACTTCAGGGTGAGGCTCTGATTACCTCAAACTCCTCCTCATCTTCTACCAATCTCCTCTGTATTGGACTGAAGAATCTACTGACAGGCAACATTTCCCCAATTTAAGATTCCCAAATGCTGCACAAGTGTCTTATTCTTCAACTGTTGGTTTTCTAAACAACTTACATCATAACTGATATATTTTGTAGCTTTGGTCTGTTGTTGAGTCTTCTGTTTTCTATGATGCTGCTTATTCCTGTGATTTTGATAAGTTGTGTGATGTTGCTGGGGTATGTGATGCTTTCTCGTGTGATGTTTTGTGTTTCTCCTTCTTAGGTGATGATAATGTTTAGTGTGTTGTTGTGATGCGTTGAAAGGTGCTGCTGTGTGGTGTGATACTGGTGTTGTTCGTGACATTCCAGTATTGAGTCAAGCTTCAGGGTTGTTTACTGTGTGATGCAGCTTCACAGTGTGATTCTGCTGTGTTGTGTTATGCTGCTCCGTTATCTTATACTTTTGTGTTGTTTTAATACTCTACTGTATTTTATGTTGTCTGATATATGTGTTCTGTTTGTGCGACTTGGGACACTTCTATATTCTTTATCATATGGTTTCAACATGTTGAATAATGCTGCTGTGTTGTATACTTGGAGAGGGTTTCGGGGGTCAACGCCCCCGATAAGGGCCTGACCATCCAGGGTGTTACTGCTGGCCGCATGCAAGCCGACGTACGAACCACAGCTGTGCTGATGAGGTACTGACTTTAGGCGCCTGTCCAGCGCCTTCTTGAAGACAGCCAGGGGTCTTGAAGACAGCCAGGGGTTTTGAAGACAGCCAGGGGTCTTGAAGACAGCCAGGGGTTTTGAAGACAGCCAGGGGTCTTGAAGACAGCCAGGGGTCTTGAAGACAGCCAGGGGTATTGAAGACAGTCAAGGGTCTTGAAGACAGCCAGGGGTCTTGAAGACAGCCAGGGGTCTTGAAGACAGCCAGGGGTCTTGAAGACAGCCAGGGGTCTTGAAGACAGCCAGGGGTCTTGAAGACAGCCAGGGGTCTTGAAGACAGCCTGGGGTCTTGAAGACAGCCAGGGGTCTTGAAGACAGCCAGGGGTCTTGAAGACAGCCAGGGGTCTTGAAGACAGCCAGGGGTCTTGAAGACAGCCAGGGGTCTTGAAGACAGCCAGGGTCTTGAAGACAGCCTGGGGTCTTGAAGACAGCCTGGGGTCTTGAAGACAGCCAGGGGTCTTGAAGACAGCCAGGGGTCTTGAAGACAGCCAGGGGTCTTGAAGACAGCCAGGGGTCTTGAAGACAGCCAGGGGTCTTGAAGACAGCCAGGGGTCTTGAAGACAGCCAGGGGTCTTGAAGACAGCCAGGGGTCTATTGTTATGATGTTGTATGATGCTGCACATGTTTGGTGTTGTGAGATGCTACTTAGTTATTTGTATTGTGCAATTCTATTAGTGATGATCTTGAATTTCTTTTTTAATGCTTCTGTGTACTTTATGCTCCAGTGTTGTGTGGTGTTGTTTGTTGTCCTTTTGTGCTGTATGATGATTGTGTATTGTGTAATGCTGCTGTGTTGTGTGATGTTTTTGTGTGATACTGCTGTGTTGTGTAGTGTTTTGTGTGATACTGCTGTGTTGTGTAGTGTTTTTGTGTGATACTGCTGTGTTGTGTAGTGTTTTTGTGTGATACTGCTGTGTTGTGTAGTGTTTTTGTGTGATACTGCTGTGTTATGTGGTGTTTTTGTGTGATACTGCTGTGTTGTGTGGTGTTTTTGTGTGATACTGCTGTGTTGTGTGGTGTTTTTGTGTGATACTGCTGTGTTGTGTGGTGTTTTTGTGAGATACTGCTGTGTTGTGTGGTGTTTTTGTGAGATACTGCTGTGTTGTGTGGTGTTTTGTGAGATACTGCTGTGTTGTGTGGTGTTTTTGTGAGATACTGCTGTGTTGTGTGGTGTTTTTGTGTGATACTGCTGTGTTGTGTGGTGTTTTTGTGATACTGCTGTGTTGTGTGGGTTTTTGTGAGTTACTTCTGTGTTGTGTGGTGTTTTTGTGTGATACTGCTGTGTTGTGTGGTATTTTTGTGTTCTGCTGTTATGTTACTATTTTGAGATGCTGTTGATTTGTTATTCTAATACACTGCATGATGTAACTAGTAAGTTTACTAGAGTATCATTGGGTATCCATTCAAAGCTCCTTCCAGAGGCCTGTTTATCTCGTCTCATCGTGTTGCACTCTACCCGTTGGACAGCGGTACCCATGCTATTAAACCTTCCTCTAGTTTGGGGCTCCTCCGGCCTCTTGCTAAGCATCAACGCTTAATGAACTACAAGCATTATCTCCTCTTTGATACCCGACCTTTTCTGAGCGACGTAAAATGGTGATCACATCTGTTGACAGAGGAAATTTCGATTTTACGTTTCACATTTTTGTACCCAGCAAACAGCCAATGACTGCTATCTACACAGCTGTTAGGGTCGAGGTTACAACGCAAGTTACAACGCTGTAGCAACCTTCAGTTTCTTTCCACAAGTCTGGCTATACAATATTATGAAACACTTTGGAGACCCCATATCTCAGCTGCACAATTGCAGCAAATGCTGCAATTTTGTGTCTATCATTGCTCACCTGCACCCCAACTTTCCAACCATTTGTGCAATAACAGGTGTTTAGTGTTCATGATAGTATGGAGTATATCTCGTGTCTCCTGCTTATCGCATGAGTCGACATAGCAACTCAAGTTTCTGCCAGGAACACCTGCAGAAACAATCAATACGACAATCTACTGCTTCCATGGAGCTGGGTGTGCAACTGAAGTTATTTTGTGCATTACTGGCATCTGTTGCTTCAATTGTGGCATCGCTCCCTCTGCTTCTTTATCACAGTCAGCTACACTCCATGGCCCTCTCGTCTTGTCTCTCGCCTTCTGCTGCCCCGTTGTCATACCTTGTCTGCAAGCTAAGCAAGGAGAAATGAATGTGGAAAAGTGTATTGTAATATTGTGTTTTTGGATATTTTACATTAATTTTACCTTCGGCCTCACTGCCATCACCTCGCCACTTCATATTGCTTCTCTGACACTTGTGAAATACGACACATGTATGAACCCAGATAGTTATTTAGAAGACCATGATACAAGAAACAGGAGAGGAATGATCATCGATTTTTACCTCATCATACATGATTTCCAGACATGCGTTCCTGGAAGAGGAGTGCTCTTATATTCAGTGACTGAATAACGATAGTACAACAAATGATTTACTCAAATAGTCATTATCACTCACCTGGGAGATTTACTGTTAACCAACACTCCAGCCAAGAGCAGCATTAACGTAGTCACCATAACTTCCAGGACAATTAAAGACCTACTCAGAAAGTCAAAGTCGTCTATTCTAAAGCAGGAGAATACGCAAATCTATGTGTAGGATATGAAAAGCAATAATGGGAGAAATATCTAGAAACCAGTAACAACGAGTTGGACCACCAGTACGCATGCGAGAGATGAATTAACACTGCCTGCGTCATTCACCGTATTTCTCAGAGTAAACTTACGAAGTTAAATTTAACCTGAATTATTATCCATGTTAAGAGAAAAGTATCCTAAAAAATATTTCGGTCATCACGTAATCCAAGAAATCTATCTCAGTATATAATAAGCTCAACCTCCATTACCTCAATACATGCAAATGGAAGGGAGTAAAAAACAGCATAAATTTCCACTTCAGTTAATATCATCAATTAATATTTCAAGCCGACCATTAAAAAAAACATTCACAAGTTGTCCTAACGAAACTAATATCCCATTTTTATAATAGAATTGTAAAATGGCGGCGTACACAACTCAAAACCAGTTCCAACCTTCAGCTAAGACACATCAGCTTTGAAAATTTAAAGAGAATCAGATGAAGAATTCCCTAATTATTGCACTGAAACTGATTCCCCCCCCCCCCACCCAAAAAAAAAAGCAATATAAGTTAGAAACAAATCAAAGCGTTGCATTCTCATATTATCGGCGTCGAAACTTAGAAACCAATCGGATGAGGTATTCACAAATTATTGCCTGTAAACCTGGTTCAATTCCATCCAAAAACTTTCCTGTAACATTTTTCAACAAACATTTATGGTCTGAAGTCAGTCAGAAGATGAGTTCTCCAGTTATTATTATTACATAAAAAAGAAGTGAGTCAGATCTATACTGTATCGTTATGAAGATAATAACTAATGAACACAGTAACTAAGTATTGACTTATACTGAGTCGCCCTGACCAATATTTTGACCCATAATTATCAGTGATACACTGACTCATAACTAACGGTGACACATTAAGTGATCTTTGAAACAATGACTCATTACTAAGACTGATTCAATGACTCATCAACAGCAATCAATTCTTGTTCAACAGTGATGCATGTGACATGATACGAAATTTTACATGTTGATGGCCCAGCACTGAACTGGTTTATGGACCAGCACTGCACTGGTGATGGACCAGCACTTTCACTGGTTGATGGACCAGCACTGAACTGGTGATGGACCAGCACTGCACTGTTGATGGACCAGCACTGAACTGTTGATGGACCAGCACTGCACTGGTGATGGCCCACTCACTTTGATGGACCACACTGCACGGGTGATGGACCACATTCCTGGAGGACCAGCACGCACGGGGTGATGGCCCGCATGCACTGTTGATGGACCAAAACCCTTTTGAGGCCCACACTGCACTGTTGATGGCCACACTCCTTTGAGGGACCACACTGCAGGGTGAGGGACCACCTGCACGGTGATGACCAGCCGCACTTTGATGGCCCCAGCATACTCTTTGTGGACCGCACTGCATGTTGGGGCCCGAGCATGTGAGGGACCAGATGCACGGTATGGACCGCACTGCACTTTTTGATGACCAGCACTACCTTTTTGGGGACCACACTGCCTGTTGTGGACCAGCCTGCACTGTGATGGACCAGCACTGCACTGTTGAGGCCCAGCACTCCTGTTTGGACCACACTGCACTGTTGGACAGCACTCAGTTGATGGCCCCGCCTGACTGTTGAGGACCACACTGCACTGTTGAGGGACCACCTTCACTTTGAGACCCCCCCAAACAAAATGTTGATGGACCAGCACTGCACTTTTGAGCCACACCACGTTGATGGCCCACCTGCATGTTGAGGGCCCCAGCACTCACTTTTTGAGAACAGCAGCACTGTTGGGGACCAACTGCACTGTTGATGACCAGCCTGCACTTTTGATGCCACCAAAAATTTTTGATGGACCAACTCATGTTGTTGGACCAGAAAACACTGTAGGACGCCTGACTGTTGAGGACAGCAGCACTGTTGATAAAACACATTGCACGTTGATGGCCCGACTGACTTTGTTTGACCCCTCACTTTTAAGGCCCGCCACAATGTTGATGGACCACCTACATGTTGAGACCACATCCTTTGAGGGCCAACTGCCTGTGAGGACCCACTGCCTGTTGATGGACCAACTGCCTGTGAGGGACCCCACTGCATGTTATGGACCACACTCACTGTTGATGGACCCACTCAATGTGAGGCCCAGCATCACTGTTGATGGCCACATGCAGTTGATGGACCACACTGAAAGTTATGGCCCCAAACACTGTTGGGGCCAGCCTGCCGTTGATGGACCAGCACTGCCTGTTGAGGACCAGCACTGCATTTATGGACCACCTGCATTTTGAGGGGACCGCACTGCCTGTTGAGGACCAGCATTCACTTGAGGGACCACACTGCACTTGATGGCCCAGCAATGTTGATGAACCACACTGAACTTGATGCCCACTGCATTGAGGACCAGCACGCCGTTGATGGACCCCCCCTTTGGGCCCGCACTCCTTTGATGCCCACACTGCACTATGATGGCCACACTCCTTGAGGACCACCCCCGTTGGGGGCCCCTGCACTGTTTTGACCCACTGCACTTTTGATGACCAGCACTGCCTTTGATGGCCCAGCTTTGATGGACCGCATTTCACTATTGATGGACCACATGCACTTTTGATGGCCAAGCAGGGAGGGGCACTTTGATGGACCACCCCCTTTGGATGGACCCCTGCACTTTGATGGACCACACTGCACTATGGGGAGGGACCACCGGCATTTGAGGCCCCCACCCTTTGAGGGACCACAGCATTTTGAGGACCAGCAACCCCCCCCTTTTTCCAACTGCACTATTGAGGACCACACTCCCTTTTGTTTTGATGGCCAACTTTTTGATGGACCACACTTTGGGGCCACCTATTGATGGGGACCCACCAATTGCCACTATTGATGGACCAGCCTCAGTTATGGACCACTTTGAGGGCCACATGCACTGTTGAGGGACCACACTGCACTGTTGAGGACCACACGCACTGTTGTGGACCAGCACTGCACTTTGATCCCACCTGAAACTTTGATGGACCAGCACTCCCGCTCTAACATACAACATCCCAAAAATTTATGCCTAATGTAGTTATTAATTTTCCCTTCAAGGGAAAACCTTTGGGCAATGCCTAAAATCTTATTTTTTTTTTTTTTTTTTCCCATCTTCGCCCCTTTTGTTTTTATTTAATCTAACACAAAAGCCTCACCCGAGGGCCCAAAATTTTTTCATCTGTTTAGGTAACTAATAAAAAATTAGTTCCCTTCCCCCAGCAGAAACTTTTTCCCTAGCATCTGAAATAGCTTCGAAAACTTCTAAAACCTCTAAAAAATATTTACTAACGTCACAAAAGTGGCTTATAATTCGCGACGGATTGAAAATTTAAGACTGTTTGGGGTAAAAATTTTGAAATTTTTTTTTTAGCAAAACGCAGAGTTTTTATTTCTGAACAATTTTTTTAAATCCTTTGAGTTCACCTCTTCTGAACTGCTTCAGTAATTAAAAGAATAATTCTCTTATGGGCCCGATTGTAGTACATTAAATTTAGTTTGATCAGCCAATTTTTCAAGCTAAAACTTTTTCAAATTGGAATCGTTGTAATCCGTGTGATAATAGAGAAAGAGCTTCTTTCGGCGAGGTCTTTTACAGGATGTTTCCAACACAAAGACTTTTTTATTGGCCCGTCAGTGTCCAAAATTGGGACTTTTATTAAAAAAATTTGAATATGATTGTAATTTAAAAATAAAGAATGCTCTTTACTGTTTCAAAATATTAATCTGAGTTTCATAGAAAAAAATTCCGAAGTTTATGAGTTTAAGAAACAAATTTTAAATATTTTAAAATATTTTAAAAAATGGGGAATTATTGGGTTCGGGGCAAATACTGGAAAATGGTTTTTTGATAATTTTTAAGCTTTAAGTATTAGGGGTTTTTTTGAAAGAAAGCTTGTTTTCACTTCAGCTTTTTAAATTATTATAAATTTTTCATTTTTTAAATAAATTGCAATAATAGAGAATACTTTCTATCTGTTTTAAATTGGGGCTGTTTGCTGGATTTTTTTAGGCTTTTGGGTTTTCCATTTGCTTGCTAATTTTAGACTCAGCTTCAAGTCTCTTCGGTAGTCATTACTAGTAGAACAATTGTCGCTGCGGGTTTCTTTCAATTTAAAAAAGGCTTCACGAAATTTTTTGCCATTATGTACATAATGGACAGCCCTTTGGGGCTTAAAATTTGGAACAATTTATCTCCTAGAAAACAGTGGTATTGTGAAGTGTTTAGATGTCATTTTTCCAATTTTAATTTCAAAATGGTAAAGCAATATTTTGCTTTACAAAACTGGAATGTAAACATTTCCTGACTGGGAGCGTCTTGTTACTGGTGAGGGACTCTTATGATAAATAAATCAAATTATCCTCCTCTTGCTTGAATCGATTTCCTCTGCCTAAAATATAATATTGTGAACACAATCAATCTTTAACGGCTGATGAATGGCGTATGCTGAGTAGGTACAAATTTTGTCGAATTCTGTACAATAACAGGAAAATACATCTTCTTATCCTTCAAAATTTTATTTCAGAAGCGTTTTCCTGAAAGGAAACTCTACATTTATAGTTCAGCAAAGATTAGATGTGCTAATATTATTAATCAGAATGATTTTTCTGAGGTAACTTGGGAATGTCTCTTATAATCAGAAATGAGTCACAGTGACTATATTTGGTAATCTTAAGTTAAATGTACATAATGTACTTTTATGTATCTATATCATCTGTCCAACCTCAAGAACTTTGTTTAAAACATTATATTATGTACTTTCTTAAAAAAATGGTCAGTCTACCTACAGAAAATTTTTTAGATTGATTTTGGTCTGTGTATCTCAGTTTGCTTTTCTTGCAAGAAATTGGGAAAATTAAATATTGCTTTTCATGTCATAAAATCATAGCTATGATTTTTATACTATTAATTTGAAAATACAACTTTCGAACAGATTCATGCTTAATGTGTTGCTGAATTTTAGGATACCGGTCTCTCTGAGAGAGCAAGAGAATGCCTTTCACCTGTTTCAAAGCAGGTGTCTCCTAATGGAAGGTTTGAATTGGGTTTGGGTTATGTATGTCACAACTTGCCATTGTTATTGACAAAAAAATGGATAGTAGTTTCCATATGATGACTTATCAGTGTTTCTTTCTGATTCAAACCACAACTTAAACACTAATATTTAACATCATTGATAAGCTTTGCTGAACTCGGAGACAATAGGTATGCAGTACGAGGATAACTCTCCCACCAGCCATAAGGGGAATTACCAATAGACCACTGGATGTCCTCAAGACGGTGCTGGACAAATACCTAAAGTCAGTAAGGGATCAGCCGGACTGTGGCTCGTACGTTGGACTACTTGCGGCCAACAGTAACAGCCTCGTTGATCAGGTCATGATCCACCTGGAGGACTGGTCATGGACCGGGCCAAGGGGCATTGATCCACAGAATACCCTCCAGGTAGGAAGGTAGATACAGCAGCAACCGAAATTACTTTACAGTTGATGAGCTGAAAAGGATGTAAAGCTTTCGACAGAGTACCTCACAAGAGACTCTTAAGAAAAGTGGCAGCTCATGGTACAGCAGGTAAAGTTCTAGCATGGATAGAGGCATAGCTTACCAATAGAAAGCAGAGTTTCCATTAGTGGGGCCAAATCTGAATGGGGATTAGTCACAAGTGGCATTCCACAAGGAACAGTTTTAGGCCCTCTCTTGTTCAAAATTTACATTAATGACCTTGATGAAGGGATTACGAGTGACATGAGTAATTTGCTGATGATACAAAGATAGGCCGTATAATTCATTCTGAGGAAGACAGCAATGAACTCCAAGAGGATTTGGACAAATTAATATCTTGGTCTGAAAAATGGCAGATGATGTTCAATGTGGATAAGTGTAAGGTACTTGCCCTTGGTAATGAAAATAACCCTTGAAGCTATAAACTAGGTGAAGTAGAGCATCATACAGAATGTGAAAAAGACTTGGGAGTCATGGTAAGCAGAAATCTAAAGCCAAGACAGCAGTGTCTAAGTGTGCACAACAAGGCTAACAGATTACTTGGATTTATTTCAAGAATTATAAGTAACAGAAGTCCAAAAGTTATTTTACAGCTCTATACATCACTAGTGAGGCCTCATTTAGATTATGCTCAGTTTTGGTCTCCTTACTACAGGATGGATGTAGACTCATTAGAGAACATACAGAGAAGAATGACTAAAATGATTTACTGTGTAAGAAATCTCCCGTATGAAGATAGACTTAAAGCCTTAAATCTCCACTCTCTGGAGAGGCGTAGAACGAGGGGAGATATCAATGAAGTGTATAAGTGAATGACGGGCATAAACAAGGGAGATATTAATAAAGCACTGAGGGTGTCGAACCAGTTAAGAACCAGAAATGATGGATAAATTTAGATTTAGAAAGGATATAGGTAAGTACTGGTTTTCTAGCAGAGTTGTGGATGCGTGGAACAATCTTCCCAGTAGGACGATAGAGGCTAGGACCTTAGGTATCTTTAAGAAGAGATTGGACAAATATATGAGTGGGAGGGGCTGGGTTTGATTGGTGTCATTGAGTACGGGAGTTAATTATTGGGTTGCTTTGGGTAGAGGTCGTTTTAATAAGGCCCTACCTTGTATGGGCCAATAGGCCCATATTACCATGGTTGTTCAATATATTTATAGATGGGGTTGTAAAAGAAATAAATGCGCGAGTGTTGGCAAGAGGAGTGGGATTAAAAGATAAAAAATCAAACACAAAGTGGAAGTTGTCACAGTTGCTCTTTGCTGATGACACTGTGCTTTTGAGATATTCTGAGGAGAAATTCCGGAGGTTATTGGATGTATTTGGTAATGTAAAGAAGGAAATTAAAGGCGAACATAGGAAAGAGTAAGGTGATGTGGATAACAAAAAAATTAGGTAATAAAAAATTCGATATCAGAGTGGTGGGAGGGATATGGAAGAAGTGAATGTATTCAGATATTTGGGAGTGGACTTGTCAGTAGATGAGTCTATGAAAGATGAAGTGAATCAGAGAATTAATGAGGAGAAAAAGTGAGTGGTGCACTGAGGAGTCTGTGGAGACAAAGAATGTTAACCATCCATGGAAGCAAACAGGGGAATGTATGAGAGTGTAGTCATACTAACGCTCATATATGGGTGTGAAGCATGGGTGATGAATGTTTCAACAAAAAGAAGGCTGGAGGCAGTGGAGATGTCATGTCTAAGGCCGATATGCAGTGTGAATATCCAGAGGGTTGAAAAGTGGTTTTTGAGATGGTTCAGACATTTGGAGAGGCTGGAACGAAGCAGAATGGCCTGGAGAGCGTATAAATCTGTAGTGGAAGGAAGGCAGGGTAGGGATTGGCCTAGGAAGGAATGGAGGGAGGGGTAAATGAGGTTTTGTGTGCGAAGGGGTTGGACTTCCAGCAAGTATACTGAGTGTGTTAGATGGGAGAGAGTGAAGACAAGTGGTTTTTAGGACTTTATGTGCTGTTGGAGTATGAGTAAGGTAACATTTATGAAAGGATTCAGGGAAACCGGTAGGCCGGACTTGAGTCCTGGAGGTGGGAAGTACAGTGCCTACACTCTGAAGGACGGGTGTTGATAAGTTGCAGTTTTATAACTGTAGTGTAGGCACGCCTCTAGCAAGACAGTCATGGAGTGTAAGATGATGAAAGTGTTTCTTCTTTTCCTGGTAACTCTGCCATGCCGGGAAACTTTCCTGGTAACTCTGCCATGCCGGGAAACTTTCCTGGTAACTCTGCCATGCCGGGAAACTTTCCTGGTAACTCTGCCATGCCGGGAAACTTTCCTGGTAACTCTGCCATGCCGGGAAACGGCTGATGTGGCAATAAAAAAAACGATATTTTACATTGCGATCTTTCTGGCACCAAGATGGCTGAGGTTAAAAATAGGAAACGATTATATATGAATGTATACCTACCTTTTTTTAGTGCCTGGAGATGACACTGTAGAGCTGATATATGAAGGAAAACTTCCCTAATATTTTTGGTTACAGTGAGGTTGAACAGATGCCCTCCTCATTCCAAACTATTTACATACAAAATTAGGCATGTTGGAATGCAGAACACAACTAACAACGCAATATAATTCCATGGAATGAGCTTCAATTCACTGGGACAGCTAATTAAAGGAGTTACAAGGGACGCAACATTAGTAGGGTCATTAAGGCCAGAACGGATTGGGGTTGGAAAGTTAGAGTATGTAAATAACCTCTGGGCCTACCCTCGTAGGTGCTTGCACGGAGCTGCCTGCCACTTACTGCTGCAAGGATGTATTTACGGCACACCTTCCACCCATTACAGAGTGACCCATTTTCCTGCTTACTTGCTCTTTGAAAATGGTTTATCGACCATTTTTTGCCTCTTCTCTCTCTCTTTATATACATACACACACACACGCAGACATACACACAGACACACATACACACACAAAGACAAACACATAGACACACACAAACACACAGACACACAGACACACAGACACACACAGATATATATATATAATATATATAAATATATATATAATATATATATATATATATAATATATATATATATATATATATATATATATATATGTCGTGCGATTAGGCAGAACTTGCTATCTTGGCTTAAATAGCAACGTTCATCTTGCCATATAGGACAAGTGAAAATTTGTGTATGCAATAATTTCGCCAAAATCATTCTGAACCTAACGAAAAAAATATATTTGATTGTGTTTGTTTAGTACTAAATTATTGTGAACGTATTTAAAATATATTTAGTTGGGTTAGGCTAAAATAAATTGCTCTTGTTATAATAAGGTTAGGTAAGTTTTCTAAGATTCTTTTGGTGCAAAATTAAAAATTTTTACATTAACATTAATGAAAAAAATATATCTTTAAACGTATAAGAGAAAATTTCAGAAAGGACTTAATTTTAAACGAGTTCTTGCTAATTGACCAGTTTTACATATTCGGCACGACATATATACATATATGTCGTGCCGAATAGGCAGAAATTGCTATCTTGGCTTAAATAGCAACACTCAACTTGCCATATAGGACAAGTGAAAATTTGTGTATGCAATAATTTCGCCAAAATCATTCTGAACCTAACGAAAAAAATATTTTTCACTGTGTTTGTTTAGTATTAAATTATTGTAAACAAATCTAAAATATATTTAGTTGGGTTAGGCTAAAATAAATTGTTCTTGTTATAATAAGGTTAGGTAAGTTTTCTAAGATTCTTTTGCAGCAAAATTAAAATTTTTTGCATTAACATTAATGAAAAAAATATATCTTTAAACGTATAAGATAAAATTTTAGAAAGGACTAAATTTTAAATGAGTTCTTGCTAAATGACAAGTTTTACATATTCGGCACGACATATATATATATATATATATATATATATATATATATATATATATATATATATATATATATTATATATATATATATATATATAAATATACATAAATATAAATTATATATAAATATATATATATACTATATATATATATATATATATATATATATATATATATAATATTAATATATATATATATATATATTATATATAATTATATATATAGTATAATAGTAGGTTGGTAGACAGCAACCGCCCAGGGAGGTACTACGCTCCTGCCAAGTGAGTGTAAAACGAAAGCCTGTAATTGTTTTACATGATGGTAGGATTGCTGGTGTCTTTTGTCTCACTCATAAATATGCAAGGTTACAGGTACGTCTTGCTACTTCTGCTTACACTAAGGTCACACTAAACATACATGTACACGTTTATTTATACACATCTAAGTTATCTTTGATTTTATCTTAGTTCTTGTACTTATTACTTTTCCTTTTATATCCATGGGGAAGTGGAATAAGAATCTTTCCTCCGTAAGCCATGCGTGTTGTAAAAGTCAACTAAAATGCCGGGAACAATGGGCTAGTAACCCCATTTCCTGTAAAGATTACTAAAAAGAATAAGAAGAAGAAAATTGTCAAAGTGGGAAGTCTGAATGTGCGTGGATGTTGTGCAAATGATAAGAAAGAGATGATTGTGGATGTTATGAATGAGAAGAAGCTGGATGTCCTGGCTTTAAGTGAAACAAAGCTGAAGGGGGTGGGAGAGTTTCAATGGAGAGGAATAAATGGGATTAGGTCAGGGGTTTCAAATAGAGTTAGAGCTAAAGGAGTAGCAATAATGTCGAAGGATAAGCTATGGCAGGAAAAGAGGGAGTATAAATGTATTAATTCAAGGATTATGTGGAGTAAAATAAAGGTTGGATGTGAGAAGTGGGTTATAGTAAGCATATATGCACCTGGAGAAGAGAGAAGTATAGAGGAGAGAGAGAGATTTTGGGAAATGTTGAGTGAGTGTGTGGGGAGTTTTGAACCAAGTGTGAGAGTAATGGTGGTTGGGGATTTCAATTCTAATGTGGGTAAAAATGTGTGGAGGGAGTAGTAGGTAAATTTGAAGTGCAGGGGTAAACGAAAATGGGAGCCTTAGTTGAGCTATGTGTAGAAAGAGGTTTGGTAATAAGTAATACATAATTTTATGAAAAGAGGATAAATAAATATAAAGGTTAATGATATAGCACTAATGAAAGTAGTTTGATATTAATATATTGGTGGATAAAAGGGTGTGATGGGTAGGCTTCAGGATGTACACGTTTATAAGGGACAACTGATGTATCGGATCATTATTTAGTTGCAGCTACAGTTAGAGTAAGAGGTATATGGGACAAGAGGAAAATGACAACAATATGTAAGAGAGAGGGGAAAGTGTATAAACTAAGGAAGGAGGAAGTTCGGGTGAGATATAAGCAACTATTGGCAGAAAGGTGGACTGGTGGAAGTATGAGTAGTGGGAGGGTTGAAGAGGGTTGGAATAGTTTTAAAAATGCAGTATTAGAATGTGGAGCAGAAGTTTGTGGTTTGGGTGCAGGAGGAAAGAGGAGTGATTGGTGGAATGATGAAGTAAAGGGTGTGATGAAAGAGAAAAAGGTAGCTGATGAGAGGTTTTTACGAAGCAGAAGTGTTATAAGAAGAGTAGAGTATATGGAGAGTAAAAGAAAGGTGAAGAGAGTGGTGAGAGAGTGCAAAAGGAGAGCAGATGATAGAGTGGGAGAGGCACTGTCAAGAAATTTTAATTAAAATAAGAAAAAAAAATGGAGTGAGTTAAACAAGTTAAGATTTGTCAATTAAAAATACAGTACCTGGAGTTTACCTGGAGAGGGTTCCGGGGGACAACGCCCCTGTGGCCCGGTCTGAGACCAGGCCTTATGGTGGATCAGGGTCTAATCAACCAGGCTGTTACTGCTGCCCGCACGCAAGCTGACGTACGAACCACAGCCCGGTTGGTCAGGTACTGACTTTAGGTTCCTGTCCAGAGTAGGGGAGTTAGTAGATGGGGAGCTAGAGGTATTGGGTAGATAGCGGGAATATTTTGAGGAGCTTTTAAATGTCGACGAAGAAAGGGAGGCGGTAATTTCATGCACTGGCCAGGGAGGTATACCATCTTTCAGGAGTGAAGAACAGGATATGAGTGTGGGGGAGGTGCGTGAGACATTACGTAGAATGAAAGGGGGTAAAGCAGCTGGAACTGACGGGATCATGACAGAAATGTTAAAAGCAGGGGGAGTGTTATAGTGTTAGAGTGGTTGGTATTTTTGTTTAATAAATGTAGGGAAGAGGGGAAGGTACCTAGGGATTGGCGGAGAGCATGTATAGTTCCTTTATATAAAGGGAAGGGGGACAAAAGAGTTAATAAAAATTTTAGAGGAATAAGTTTACTGAGTATACCAGGGTTATTATTGAAAGAATTAGAGATAAGACAGAGAGTAGGATTACAGATGAGCAAGGAGGTTTTAGAATGAGTAGGGGATGTGTAGATCAAGTGTTTACACTGCAGCATATATGTGAACAGTGTTTAGATAAAGGTAGATGAATGGTATTTGGGACCTGACGAGCTGTTGGAGTGTGAGCAGGGTAATATTTAGTGAAGGGATTCAGGGAAACCGGTTATTTTTATATAGCCGGACTTGAGACCTGGAAATGGGAAGTACAATGCCTGCACTTCAAAGGAGGGGTTTGGGATATTGGCAGTTTGGAGGGATATGTTGTGTATCTTTATACGTATATGCTTCTAAACTGTTGCATTCTGAGCACCTCTGCAAAAACAGTGATAATGTGTGAGTGTGGTGAAAGTGTTGAATGATGACTTAAGTATTTTGTTTTTGGGGATTTTCTTTTTGGGTGACCCTGCCTCGGGAGTCGAGCCCATGCTGTTTTGGCCCTCCTCATGGTAAGAGAAAACGCATGACGCTTTAGACCACTAGACCACAAGCGGTCTAAAGCGTCAAGCGTTTCCTCTAACCATGAGGCGGGTCAAAACAGCATGGGTTCGACTCCTTGGCTAGTGCAGTGTTGTTACATGAGATATATAAATACATCCATATATATATATAATATATATATATATATATTATATATATATATATATATATATATATATATATATATATATATATATATAATTATTTTATTTATTATCACACTGGCCGATTCCCACCAAGGCAGGGTGGCCCGAAAAAGAAAACCTTTCACCATCATTCACTCCATCACTGTCTTGCCAGAAGGGTGCTTTACACTACAGTTTTTAAACTGCAACATTAACAACCCTCCTTTAGAGTGCAGGCACTGTACTTCCCATCTCCAGGACTCAAGTCCGGCCTGCCGGTTTCCCTGAACCCCTTCATAAATGTTACTTTGCTCACACTCCAACAGCACGTCAAGTATTAAAAAACCATTTGTCTCCATTCACTCCTATCAAACACGCTCACGCATGCCTGCTGGAAGTCCAAGCCCCTCGCACACAAAACCTCCTTTACCCCCTCCCTCCAACCTTTCCTAGGCCGACCCCTACCCCGCCTTCCTTCCACTACAGACTGATACACTCTTGAAGTTATTCTGTTTCGCTCCATTCTCTCCACATGTCCGAACCACCTCAACAACCCTTCCTCAGCCCTCTGGACAACAGTTTTGGTAATCCCGCACCTCCTCCTAACTTCCAAACTACGAATTCTCTGCATTATATTCACACCACACATTGCTCTCAGACATGACATCTCCACTGCCTCCTGCCTTCTCCTCGCTGCAACATTCATCACCATGCTTCACACCCATATAAGAGCGTTGGTAAAACTATACTCTCATACATTCCCCTCTTTGCCTCCAAGGACAAAGTTCTTTGTCTCCACAGACTCCTAAGTGCACCACTCACCCTTTTCCCCTCATCAATTCTATGATTCACTCATCTTTCATAGACCCATCCGCTGACACGTCCACTCCCAAATATCTGAATACATTCACCTCCTCCATACTCTCTCCCTCCAATCTGATATCCAATCTTTCATCACCTAATCTTTTTGTTATCCTCATAACCTTACTCTTTCCTGTATTCACTTTCAATTTTCTTCTTTTGCACACCCTACCAAATTCATCCACCAATCTCTGCAGCTTCTCTTCAGAATCTCCCTTATATATATATATATATATATATATATATATATATATATATATATATATATTATATATATATTTATATATATAATATATATTATATATATAATAAATATATATTATATTATATTAATTATATATATAATATATATATAATATATATAATATATATATATATATATATATATATATATATATATATTATATATGTGTGTGTGTGTGTGTGTGTGTGTGTAAACAGGTGATATAACAACATGCAGAACAACCACTGTAAAAAAAAACAGTAAAATTCCAAGCACTCTCGTGACTTCTCACATTATCGAGGAACTATAAAAAAACAAAACATCAGGAGGAAGGCATATAAAGCAGCAAGACTACACCTCACAATCACGTCACAACAACAAGATTACACCTCACAGTCTCGTGACAACACCCTACTCTGTGAAGCATACCTGATACTCTTCCCAAGCATTATGATTTTTTATTTGTCTAATGTATCATTAAATTCTTCCCAAATTTTACAAATTATAAATGAGTCCAACTTATACAAACTAAAAGAAATATTCATATTATTTTCAAAACTGCTTTTTATGAAACATGTTTCCCTTATATTCCTGTCGGCCATGGACTTGCTTGATATAACTTTTTTAGCCTTTTGAAAATCAGTTGGATAGTTAAAATCTCTCACATGAATAAATAGAACATTAGATCTTGTCCAGTTGTAATGCTATATTTATGTTGCTTTAATCTTAGTTCGAGACTTTTAACAATCTGATCGTAATAAACTTTATCTCATATTTTGCAAGGAATCTTACAGACACATCCGTCAGCATTTTGGGGGGATTTTTAATCAAAAGTTTTTTTTTTTACTGTATCACTTTTAAATAAAACTTCGGTATTAAAAGACTTCAGAAGAGAAGGCATATCAACCAAGTTTTCGTGGTAAGGGAGAACCAACATATTTTTAGTTGAATAAGGTTGGTTGTCCCTTTTTGAATTGAAAAAGTATTTCTGGCAATTTTAGAGGATTTACCAATTAAGTTTCTTGGGTATTTTAGATCATTAGCTATTTCAAAAAATTTGGAGTTTTCTTCATCTATGAACTCTGGACTACAAATACCAAAGCTCTCAAAAATATTGAAGAGAAGAGAATACCAACAGTTTAACTTTACCTTGATGTGAAGAATAATGGTGTACATAGGAATAGTTATTTGTTGATTTTCTGTAAATTTTTAATTTAAAATCATTGTTACCCTTAATAATTAAGACTTCTAGGAAAGGCAATGAGTTATTTTCTTTGAACTTAACAGTAAATTTTATAGAATGAGCTAAACCATTAAATTTAACAAGGAATTGTTTAAATCTATATTTTTAGGCATAAGACAAAATATCATCAACATATCTATATCACATAGCTCTATTAGGAAGGATTGTGTTAAGCAATCTTATCCCAAAAAATTCCATGTATAAATTACTAAGAGCAGGTTAGAGAGGATTTCCCATTGCCATTCCAAGCTGCTAAGTGTAGAACTCGTCATTAAACATAAATTTTGCATCAACAACACGAAGTTCAATAAGTTTATTGATTGTAAGAACTGTATTATGCCTAAAACTATAGATATAAACAATTTCCTCACTAAATTAAATGTTTTAGCTTATTCTATAATTTTTACTATTGAGTTCGAAGAAAATAACTCATTGCCTTTCCTAGATGTTTTAATTAGGTAACAATGATATTATAATATATATATATATATATATATATATATATATATATATTATATATATATATATATATATATATATATATATATATATATATATGTCGTGCCAAATAGGCAGAACTTGTCATCTTGACTTAAATCAACACGAGTGCTTGCAATGTTAAAGAAGTTTCTTTGTTTTATATTTTTTCTTAGATTTTCTAATCATATTTTATGTTTCATACGTTTTATATCTTTGTTTCCATATCACCTTTCATTTATATTTATTGTTCAATTTTACTAAACAAATATAAACCAATGTAAATGTAAACCAGCGTAAAGCAATGTAAATGACATTGATTGGATCCCACACTGACCTGCACACAACTTAGTTTTCTGTTATTCTACTGACATCTTCACTGTTGTTGTTGTTTCTGATGTAACCTTCAGTTATGATGTCACTGATTTAGACATTCACAGTTAAGGTGTCTCTAATGTAGACCTAATTAGGACAATCAGGACCATTTTGAAGGTGCTAAAATTTAGGCATTAATTACGTCATTGGCAGTCTAGTGGTTGGTTTAAATTCCCATTATTGGCAGTTTAACGGTAAGTTATTAATCTTAATTAATACCTAATTAAATATGAGTGACTTGTTATGTAACAAAAGCATAGTAATGTCTGAATGTAACCTCAACAACATCCTGTTAACACACCACATGTCAGTGTAGGAGTTGAAACTTATCTTTCCCTCAGGAGTAATTTGGATAAGACGTTAAGCAGTTACACTAAAAACAAGTTTAATTAATTTGCGAGCCAACTATTCCGAACCTTCCAGAGCAGATCCACCTACCTCTGTGTCTGAGTGCCTACTGACTTAGGAAACTAAACACACTCAGTTTTTATTTCAGAGTACTGCTTGGTCACTCAGTTACAATTCAGGAAAATCTCTTAATCCAGTGTTCAGCCAATCACAACATACACGACTTCTTGCATGCACTGAGGAACAGGGATGAGGGATATGAAGTAAGGGTCTCTGAGGCCGAGAAACATCCAGTTTACAAAAACACTACCAGCAACAGTAGCCTAATACAAGCTCTGCCAACAATGGCGGTGGCCAACATTTACATTTCTAGTAAGACTATAAACAAAACAAACACACCAGGGTGTGTAGATAGCCAAACATTCCCAATAACAATGGGAACAACACATATACTGTCAGAGACTTGGAAACCAATACAAAAACTGCCGTTGAGTGTTATTATAATAATGTTTTAAAGAGATAAACATGAACATATTGAGAATCATTAAACAACTACCCTGTTATAACAAATCTTAATACATGGTTCTTTTATAATGCCGCTTCTATCATGGAAATGATGGTATAATGTCAGACAATAATCGCCTAATTTGGTGCGATTACGATACAGCCATAGCGTTAGCATAGTCAGAAAATCAATGTAAATGACCCATTAAATCTCTCTGGCCGTGAGAGCAGAAAAAAGTTATTTCAGAAAGCCCTGTTTTTGCAATCGTCTTTTCCATCTAAATTCGAAATTGTCTGCAGTTGATTTTAAAGTGTGTGATTAAAAAATGCTGGTATCAAAATTATTTGGGACTTGAAGTGTACCGGTAGCTGTCCCATCTGAGAGAAAGGTATCCCCATATCCCATCAGCCCAGCCCCATCATCGTCAATGTGGCAATTGAAGATTTGAAGCCAGTAAGAAAAGGCATTCACAGGTTATACCATATAAACTGTTATCTCATTTTTGTTCAATAAAGTTAGTAAATTGGTACCTAAATAGCCCCAAAAAATTATGCTTTTCCAGTATGTAAAATACATAAGTTTTAAAAGGGAAAAATTAATTAGCAAAATATTCTTTAGTTATGACACAGGATAGTTTCTCAAGATTCACTAGCACTAGCTTGAAGCAGTTCAGAAGTTCGTCTTAGGACATAGGCGTTTAAGGTTTGAAACCCTCAAGGGAGGTTCCTTGACGCTGGTGAGGGGCTCTTGATCTAGGGAATTGGATATGTGCTTCAGTTCCCTAAATTAAGCCTGAATACCTTCCCTCCCCTCCCTCCCCCACAGGCGCTGTATGATCCTACAGGTTTAGCGCTTCCCGATTATAATAATATTGAAGGTTTGAAGCCGACTAGAGGAGGCATTCACAAATTACCTCACGAAAATTGGTATCTCTGTTAAAAATCTCATCAGTAAAATTGGCAAATTGGAACATACTCGGCCAATCAAAAGACGTATCAGAAGCCGTATCAGAAATCGACCTTAAGACGCATTCTTCCATTGTTATATGGAATCCAATTAATTTAATAAAATCATTAGATTATAATTTGCACACTCACTTGTGGTGTCATGTCTTGTTCTTACACCTGACTTTCGATTCCAGTCTTGACTTCATGTTTTGGATCTAGTCTAAGAGACTGACCATCTTCCATAGTAGAAAGTGGTCGTTGGCTTAAGCAATTCTTATAAAATTATGGAAGATGGTTCGACAAAGAGTACTTAACATTTTACGTATTCATAGACTAGGAAAGAATCTATAAATGAAGAGCATTAGTTTGAAGTGAATAATACATAATAATAATATCAGTGTGAAGCATGGGTGGCGAATGTTGCAACAAGGAGAAGGCTGGAGGCAGTGGGAGATGTTGTATCTGAAGGCAATGTGTGGTGTGAATATTATGCAGAGAATCAGATGTCTGGAGATTAGAAAGAAGTGCGAGGTTACTAAAAGTATTATCCAAAGGCTGAAGAGGGGTTGTTGAGGTGGTTCACACGTTTAAAGTGGATGGAACGAAACAAATATATAGGAAAGATTGGAGGGACGGGGTAAAACAAATTTTGTTTGCCAGGGCTTTGGACTTCCTGCAGGTGTGCGGGAGCGTGTTAGACAGGAGGGAGTGGAGGCAAATAATTTTTATGATTTGACTTTCTGTTAGTGTGAGAGAAAGGAAGCATTTTTGAAGGTATTCAGGGAAACCGGAAAGACGTACCTGAGTCCTGGAGGTGGGAAGTACAGTGCCTGCACTATTAAGGAGGGATGGAAATATATTCCAATTTCTGAAAAATAGTACCGGCACACCTCTGGCAAGATAGTGATGGAGTGAATAATGATGAAAGTGTTTTTTCTTTTGTGGGTAACCCTGCCTCGGTGGACCAGTACAACATAATAACATCAACTACACTAAATGGTCATCATCACCATTTCACATGTTTATGAGAAACACTAAGCACACAGTCATCTCCAACACCTTAATCAGTCATCTCCAGCATTTCACTTAGTCATCTCCAATACCTCACTCAGTTATTTTCAGCTTCTCACTCAGTCATATGCAGCACCTCAGTCATCTCTAGCACCTCAGTCATCTCTAGCACCTCAGTCATCTTCAGCACCTCACTCAGTCAACACTAGCAGTTTCCACATCCTCCTTCATCATCACAAGCAAACATCACCAGTATCACAGTCATCTACATCATTACACATTCATCATCAATACCTCACACAGTTATCACCATCATCACATGCTCATCAAGACACCAAAACACAGTTATCACCATCATCACATGCTCATCAAGACACCAAAGCACAGTTATCACCCTCATCACATGTCATCAAGACACCAAAAAACAGTTATCACATCATCACATGCTCATCAAGACACCAAAACACAGTTATCACCATCATCACATGCTCATCAAGACACCAAAACACAGTTGTCACCATCATCACATGCTCATCAAGACACCAAAACACAGTTGTCACCATCATCACATGCTCATCAAGACACCAAAACACAGTTGTCACCAGCACCTCACAGTAATCCTCAGCACTAAACCATTTCTTCACCAAAACCTCACAGTCATCACCAGCAGCTCCCACAATCAGTACTAACACTGCTCACAAGCAGTTATCACAAACATCTACGAAATTCATCTCAGTAATCCCACAGAGTCATCACCAGCTTTTAACATATTAATTAATGACAGTATTGCATACAGTCATCACCAGCACTACACAGTCAACAGCAAAACTACACATAGTCATTACCAGCACGCTACACAATCATCACCAAAACCTCACAAACTCATCAGCATCACACAGAGTCATCGATGTACCTCAACTTAATCAGACTTAATCTCTCTTAATTTCACTAGCTCCTTGCACAGTCATCACAAGCATATTACACAGTCATCACTAGCATCACACATATATACAACAGGCCTAGTGTCTAATCGACATGTGCCTAGGAGAAAATGGTAACTAACACACACACACACACACACACACACACACCCCACACACACCCCACACACCACACCACACACACACCCCACACACAACAGGCCTAGTGTCTAATCGACATGTGCCTAGGACAAAATGGTAACTAACACAATCATAATCAACACCGTACATAGTCGTCACCAGTAACTCATACAATCACCAGTGCCTCACATAGTCATCACCAACACTGCACGTAGTTATCACAGCTACAAACTCTTCACTAGCCGCTCATGAAGACATAACCACCATCATACAGTCACCTCCAGAAGTACAGACTTTCATCATCAGAACCATCACAAAGTCATCTCTAGCACCTCTTACAGTTTTCCTCATTTTCAAACACAGTCATCAGTAGCCCTTTACGCAGGCATCACGAATTTCTTCTTGCGTGGTCATCACCAGCATCAAATTCATTCATTGCCAACGCCACAGTCATCGTCAGTAGTGCACACAGTCGTCAGTAGTGCACACAGTCGTCATTAGTGCACACAGTAGTTAGTAGTGCACACAGTCGTCAGTAGTGCACACAATCGTCATTAGTGCACACCGTCGTCAGTAGTGCACACAGTTGTCAGTAGTACACACAGTCGTCAGTAGTGCACACATCCTTCAGTAATGCACACAGTCATCACAAGTTTCTTATACTGCCATTATCAGTGCCTTTTATATTCATCACCTGTATCACTCAAGTCATCACCAGCATCACACAAGTCATCACCAGCATCACACAAGTCATCACCAGCATCACACAAGTCATCACCAGCATCACACAAGTCATCACCAGCATCACACAAGTCATCACCAACATCACACAAGTCATCACCAGCATCACACAACTCATCACCAGCATCACACAAGTCATCACCAGCATCACACAAGTCATCACCAACATCACACAAGTCATCACCAGCATCACTCAAGTCATAACCAGCGTCACACGACTCCAGCAGAAGCTTGTGTAACCTCAGTACAAAGACCTCATATTTTTCTTAGCATTTGCTAGCAGAGTCTCAAGAATAAATACACACTCAAAGACCGGCTTTTTATCTACCAGCTCCGGTACTACCTTGGTCTGCCTCCTTGCTTTTGAACCTTCTTGGATGCTTTTCTTCCCAAGTGTTTGTTGCTTGTTAGTTTGCCCGACTGCAGTGCTTATAGTGCTTTGTTTCTGTGTTTGCCGAACAATTCTCCTGTATATCTTGGTTCATTTAAGTTTGCATCTTTAGCTGCCAAGACATTGTCTGCTTTCTTGTTCTGTCCTTTAGAATGTTTCTCTGATTCAACGCCTTAGTCTGCTCTCCTGCTTCTCTACCAGCATCTAGTCACACACTCTCTAATTTGTCTATCTCACTCCTCATCTACATATCAACATTTTATAAGAACTCATATTTTAAAAAAATATGTTGTAAGGATTAATGATGTTAATATATAATGCTGTAAATATATTAGGGCATTAATGCATCATGCTGTAAAATGTAAGGTGTTTATTTGCTACGATCTTAATATATCATGTTAATAAGTAATTATTCGGTAAAAATAAGATGCAGTAAATATATCATGCAGTTAATTTATGATGCGCTTAAAATATCACGATCTAATTGCGTCATGAACAAATAAGAAAGTAGGTATTTAAAAAAAATAATAATATTTATCTCACTTTCAAAGAGAAATATATTTTCAAATCAGTTAAAAATAGGAATAGTTCAGTTTATAAGAGACTTCGGCTTATCCAGATAGTTTGATTTATTAGGAACCACATACAAGAAAGAGGCTGGGCCAGGAGCTGTGGCTCGATCCCTGCAACCACAATTAGGTGAGTACATACACACACACACACACTGGAAAACCTCATGCATCAACACGTTAAGGACACTACCAGAGAGAGAGAGAGAGAGCAGAGAGGACGAACCAGCAAGACTTGATCTAGTAGTCACTTTCATTATGCAGATATTGAGGACATCACATATGAAACACCCCTCGGGGCTAGTGATCACATGGGTCTGAGCATCGAATACATAGTAGAGTTACAACTGGAGAGGGAAGCAGGAAGGGCAAGAAGACTGAAGCTAAGCTGCATAAGAGGGGACTACACAGGCATGAGGAATTTCCTGCATGAGGTTCATTGGGGCAGACAACTGACAGGGAGATGATGGCATATGTGACACCAATATGGAAGGAAGCAGAGGAAAGGATTCTACCCAAAGGCAACAAAATAATGTGAAGGTCAGGACGAGCCCTTGGCTCATCCAAAGGTGTAGAGAGGCCAAAACCAAGTGTACAAGAGAATAGAAGAAGTATAGAAGGCAAAGGACCCAGGAGAAAAAGGATATACAAGAATGACATAGCAACAAAAGCCAAGTCCGACCCGAATCTGTTGTACAGTCTCATCAGGAGGAAAACAACAGTCAAGGACCAGGTAATCAGGCGGAGGAAGGAAGGAGGAGAGATCACAAGAAACGACCGAGAAGTATGTGAGGAGCTCAACATGAAATTCAAAGAAGTATTCACAGTGTCTCCATGGGACTTGAGAGACGTAGCAGAGGCGCTCTGTGTACCAATAACAAAATCTTCAACACATCTGTCAAAACAAGGTGACTACCTGAGGTGTGGAAGGCAGCAACTGTATTCCCACTTTTTAGAAAAGGAGACAGACATGCAGCATTAAACTACAGACCAGTATCACTGACATGTATAGTAATGCAAAGTCATGGAGAAGAGTTTATGTATAGTATGCAAAGTCATGGAGAGTGAGTTTATCTACGACAACCAGTATGAATTCAGGGACGTGAAATCCTGTGTCACAAACCTACTGGAGTTCCATGACAAGGTGACAGCAATAAGACAAAAAAGAGAGGGGTGGGTGGATTGCGTTTTCCTGGACTGTAAGAAGGCTTTTGACACAGTTCAACAGAAGGGATTAGTGCAAAAGCTGGAGGACAAGGCACGTATAATAGGAAAGAAATGGGAAGATGGGAAGACATCAACGAGTCATAGTACGTGACAAGGTGTAAGAGTGGGAGCCTGTGACGAGATGGATTCCACAGGGGCCAGTCTTAGGAGAGGTGCTGTTTCTGATATATATGAATGACATGAAGGAAGGAATAGACTCAGAAGTGTCCCTGTTTGCAGACAATGTGAAGTTAATGAGGAGAATTCAATCGGAGGAGGAGCAAGCAGGATTACAAAGGGATATGTACAGGCTGCAGGCCTGGTCCAGGAAATGGCTCCTGGAGTTCAGCCCCATCAAGTGCAGAATCATAAAGATTGAGGAAGGGCAAAGAAGACCGCAGACAGAGAACAGTCTAGAGGGCCAAAGGCTACAAATCTCACTCAAGGAAGAGGGTCTTGGGGTGAGTATAATACCGGGCACATCTCCTGAGGCGCACAAGAACCTAGTAACTGCTGCAGTACATGGGCGCCTAGCAAACCTAAGAGTGGCATTTCGACATCTCAGTAACGAATCGTTCAGGACTCTCTAAACACAGTACGTCAGGCCCATTTGGAGTATGCAGCACCAGTTTGGAACCCACACTTGGCCAAGCACTTCGGGAAATTAGAGAAAGTGCAAAGGTTTGCAACGAGATTAGTTCCGGAGCTAAGGGACATGTCCAACGAGGAGAGGTTAGGGGAAACCGACCTGATGACACTGGAGGACAGGAGAGATGGAGGGGGGGTTGGATATGAAAACGACATATAAAATACTGAGAGGAATCGACAATGTGGACAGAGACAAGATGTTCCAGTGATGGGATACAGCAACAAGGTGTTACAGTTGGAAGTTGAAGATTTAGATGAGTTAAAGGGATGTTAGGAAGTACATCCTCAGTCACAGAGGTGTCAGGAAGTGGAATTATCTGGGAAGTCATGTAGTGGAGGCAAGATCCATACATAGTTTTAAGAAGAGGTATGATAAAATTCATGGAGCAAGAGTGACCTAGTAGTGGCCAGTGAAGAGGCTGGGCCAGGAGCTGTGACTCGACCTCTGCGACCACAACTGAGTACAACTAGGTGAGTACACACACATACACACACAAACACACACAACACACACACACTCACACACACGACACACACACAACACACACCACATACAACACACACAACACACACACACAGACCCTCCCCCTCCCCACCTCCACATTACACCGCACAAGTCACCTACCTCACACACACACACACAACACACACACACACACACACACACACACACACACACACACACACACACACCCCACACACACACACACACACACACACTCACACACACACACACACACACACACACATATCCAGACTCACACATACACTCCCCCCTCCCACCGACATCAGACTCCTTCCCCTGATCCAGCCCCTCCCTCTTTCACCCTCCCCCCCCCCCACCTCCACATTACACCGCACAAGTCACCTACTTCACCACACACACACACACACACTCACACACACACACACACACACACACCACTCACACACACACACACACACACACCACACACACACACACACACACCCCACATCCAGACTCACACATACAACTCCCCCCCTCCCCACCGACATCTCACTCCTTCCCCTGATCCCCCCCCTCCCTCTTTCACCCTCCCCTCTCCACCTCTCCCTCCTTCCCCCTCTCCCACTCCCACTCACCTACTTGCTTCTCCCTCCTTCCCACTCCCCATATTCCCCCTTAAATCCCCCTCCCCACTCCTATCCCACATAGCCACAGTTCCTCCTCTACCTCCCCCCCCACACTCTGACATACACACTATTAACCTAATACACAGAATTACATAGGTTTCCCACTCTGAGGCAATCAGGATAAAACAAAAATGGGTTGCCAGAGAGCAACAAGAAAAACCAAGGGACAGGAGGAGGAAGCTGCGAAGGAAGATTGGGCAGCAGAGCTCATAAAAAGGGAACATGAATGGGAAAAGAAACTAGAACTTAGCATGAGAATGGAAGAGAGGATAGATATGGAAAGCAGGAAGTGGGAGGTGCAAGCCAAAGCAGCAGAGGCTAGGATACAGAGTTTAGAAGAGGAACTGAAAAATCTGAAACAGCCTAAAGAACTAAAGAACATTTTGGGATTGACAACAGAGACTGCTACCTCAGTCACAAATAAGGGGACTGTAGGGAAAGAAGGAGCAAAACTGCATGTAGAAGCTCTATCAGTGGAGACTGTAGTAAATGAAAGAGCTAAGCTATATGTGGAGGCCCTAACAGACCACAGCAGAGCCCAGGGAAAGCCGAGAAGGGAAAATGACAGGCCACTGAGCCCAAGCACATTAGCTAGTGAAACTGAAGAAAGGAAAGCTGCAATAGAGGAAATCAAATTGAATGAGGGAATACACAGGGATATGCAGTGGGAGAATGAAAGGGTGAGGTCAGTCTTTGTGTATGGGCTCCTGGAAGTTGAAGGGGAAACATATGAAGCAAGAAAACAAGGGAAAAAAAAAGCAATTGAAAGCATCATGAAAGCAATAGGAGAAGACGACATGACCCAGCTGGAAAATTTTCGGAGAATAGGGGGGTTTGTAAAACAAAGAACCCGCCCAGTGAAAGTGACCTTCAAGGCAGAATTGACTCGGAACAGGATCCTGCAGGAGAAAGCACGATTAAGGGACATGCCGGCATACAGGAAGGTGTATCTCGACCATGACAGAACACAAGAAGAAAGGCAGAAACTGAGAGAGATGGTACAAAGGCGAAAGGAGGAAAGAGAGAAGGGATGGAGAAGACAGACAGGAGATCCCAGACACAGGAAGAAAATCAAATACAGCCTCCCTCACAACTTCCTATAGAAGCTTCCCAACCAGGTCAACCCCAGTGCAACCAAACACTCTAAACCAAAACAACCATGCCACATCCAATGCCATCACCCACTGCATTACAAACTCCACCCCCACAGCAACAACCCATAGTTCCTTATCAGGTCTCCCACTTCTCCAACCCCAATACACCTCCCAGACCACAGTCTTGGAAAAGAAGTTGAAGGTGTGGTATACAAATGCAGATGGAATAACAAATAAGTATGAGGAGTGGCACGAAAGAATCAAGGAGACATCCCCAGACATAATAGCACTCACAGAAACAAAACTCACCAGAGTAATAACAGATTCAATCTTTCCATCCGGATATCAAATCCTCAGGAAAGACAGAGGGAGGAGAGGGGGAGGAGGAGTTGCACTGCTCATTAAAAACCAGTGGGGTTTTGAGAAAATGAATGGAATGGATGGCAAGGGCGAAAGAGACTACTTAGTAGGAACAGTCCAGTCTGAGGGACATAAGGTGATAATTGCAGTAATGTACAGCCCACCACAGAACTGCAGGAGGCCAAGAGAAGAATACGATGAGAGCAACAGAGCAATGGTCGACACTCTAGCTGAGGTGGCCAGGACAGCACACATGGGGGAGCAAAGTTACTAGTTATGGATGATTTCAATCACAAGGAGATTGACTGGGAAAACCTGGAGCCCCATGGGGGTCCCAAAACATGGAGAGCCAAGATGTTGGATGTGGTACTGGAAAACCTCATGCATCAACATGTTAGAGACACTACCAGAGAGAGAGGAGAGGATGAACCAGCAAGACTGGGCCTTGTATTCACCTTGAGTAGTTCGGACATCGAGGATATCATGTATGAAAGGCCCCTGGGAGCTAGTGATCATGTGGTTCTGTGCTTCGACTACATAGTTGAGCTTCAAGTGGAGAGAGTAACAGGAATAGGGTGGGTAAAACCAAACTACAAAAGGGGGAACTACTCAGGCATGAGGAACTTCCTTCAAGACATTCAGTGGGAGAGGGAACTGACAGGAAAACCAGTACAAGAAATGATGGACTATGTGGCAACAAAATGCAAGGAGGCGGAGGAGAGGTTTGTTCCCAAGGGAAACAGAAATAATGGGAAGAACAGAACAAGTCCTTGGTTCACCCAAAGGTGCAGGGAGGCAAAAACTAGGTGTACTAGAGAATCGAAAAGGTACAGAAGACAGAGAACTCAGGAAAATAAAGAGATTAGCCGAAGAGCCAGAAACG
>NC_069461.1:3255547-3288047 GCF_026875155.1 Cherax quadricarinatus | reverse complement strand
AAATTTGGGTTAAGCGGAAATTTTATATTTTTATATTTTAATTTATAAATATATTATATATATAAAATTTATTTTATATTATATTATTTATATTTATATTTTTTTTTTTATATATATATATATTTTTAATTTTTATATATATTTAAAATTTTAAAATATTTGCACCCACAAATAGTTTCTTGCTAGGAGCACGTCTGGGTGGGCAATGCCTTTGGGACAAAAATTTCAGGAAAAAATTGGAAGATTTAAGGGGGAAGGAAAACAACGAAATGGGCAATCTTGCCACCCACCGATGCCTTGTCCCTTTACAAAGTGCTTGAGTCTGCCCGGTTTGGGACATTTTTCTAAGATGGGCACCTTTATTTGTAACCCTTTTACTGCACGAATATGACATTTTATTTTTTTGGGCCAAAAAATTTTTTATGGAAAAAAGTTTCCCCCGGGAAACCTTTTAACTTTTTAAAGGGAAGAGGGCAGGGGGAAACCCCAAAAAAAAAAAATTTTTTTAACCGCCTTCCTGGCCTGGAAGGAGGCCCCGCATCCAGGGGACTTTTCTGTTTTTGTTTCCATCCGGGGTTTGGCACACCCCTCCCCCCAAGAATCGTTTGGGTTGCCCTTCATTGAGGGGCCCAATTGGGGGAAAAAAACAAGGGTTGGATTTTATGGCCTGGGGAAAACGCCCAAAACCCTTCCTGGTTTGTTTTGGGGGAAATGAAGGAAGGTTGGGCGTTAGGGGGTTAATAAATTTCTTTTGGGCCCTTCACCCCAAGCCGGGCCACCCCTCGACCCAAAACCCCCTTTCCCCTTGATTGGCACCAAAACCCCCGCCAGGGGGTTTTTACCCTTAACCCGGCCCAATTCGGGAACCAGGGTTGGTGTGGCCAAAACCCAAGGTGGTTTAAAAACCTGGGGGAAAACCTTATCTAATAAAACCACCCGGAGGGGGAAGGGGCCCACCCCAGCTTCAGGGTCCCAAAAAAGGCCCTAAAAATTGGAAAAGCCCATCAAATTTGTTTTGTTTTCCCTGGGCCCAAAACCCTTTCCCCAAAAAGGGAAAAGGGGGGGCACTGGCTTAAACCCCCCCCCGGGAAAAAAAAAATATGGGTAAGGGGAACCATTTATTTTTTTTGTTCCCGGCTCATGGGCCTTTTCTAAAAGGGAAAGGTGCTTATTTTTGGGGGGAAAAAACCCCCGGGGCTTGGGGAAGGGTAAGGTTTTCGTTATGCCGGGATAAAAACGTCCTGTTTTTTTATAGGGCCTAAAAAGGGTCAACTAATTTCTTATAAAAATTTTTTTATATATATTTATTATTTTTTTTTTATTTTTTTTTTATTTTTTTTTTTAATTATGTGTGTGGGTTGGGGTTGTTTTTTTTTTATTTTTTTTTTTGTTTTTTAACTTGTTTTGGGGGGTAGGGTTAAAAAACTGGGGGTTGGGGGGGTTGAAAATAATTTTGGGTTTTTCCCAAAAATTTTTTTATTTTTTTTTTCAATTTTTTTTTAATTTTGGGTTTATGGGGGGTAAAATTTTTTATTTTGTCCCAAAGGAACCCTCCCTTTTCCTCTCCCTATATATTCTGGTCTTTTCCTTTCTGTGTTCTCTTTTTTCCGGAACCTCGGGTTCCTCGGGCGCTCGGGCTGGGGCCCCAAAGCGCGGGGGGGAAGCGCTCAGAGGGAAGGAGAGAGGGAGGAAAGGGGATTGGGGCCCTCATCCCACCGAGAAAAACCAACCCTGAGTTTCGACTTTTAAAACCCTGACCCCTGACCCGGCAGCTTTAAAAAACCCTTTTGTGAGCGCTGTGTGAGGGGTTGAAGGTAACAGCCAAAATTTGCTAAATTTTTGGTTGACCCCAAAATTATGGAAAATTTTATAGGGTGTTTACCTTTATGTACCTAAAACCATTAATGCTTAAAGAAAACTCATTGGGGAAACCCTTATTTTTTTCCCGTAGTCCCCCCGTGTGACTGTGAGAAAATTATCCACCCCTGGTAGGGCAAGTGGTTCCTTCGCCCCCCAATCTTATCCATATCTATCCGGCCAGTAGGGAAATTGGTTAGCCCCCCACAAGTACGGGGGCTACAAATTTAAATTTTGTGGACGGTATAAAATTTTTTATTTTAAAAATAAAGGGGAAGGGGGGTGGGGTAGGTTACACATGGATAAAATCCTCAAGGAAAACATTTGGTAAAAAAATTAAACCTTACCAAAATATTCTCTGGGGTCACTTGATGTAGCTAGTTTTAAACCCAAAACCTACCCAAATTAAAACTTCCCAAACCCGGGCCCAAAGTTTTCATTTCGGCTAAAAATTTTGAAGGGTTACTTAACTGGGGTAAATTGATCCCCTTTTTCCCTCATTCCCCAAATTCTCTTTTCCCGTTGCCCGGTACACCGACAGGGTTTCTTATTCCGGGGGGACGAGAAATCCTTTTCGGTTTTTTTCCCGGGTTTTAGAAAGTCGTGATTCCAAAGTTTCACTATCCTCGGGTACGGGGGAAACCCACGCGTTCACTCGGAGCGGGGGCCCAAATCTATTTCCATCCCGCTTTCTTTTAAACTTAATTTTATTTTTCACTGTTTTACATTACCATTCACAAGACGATTTAAGTCTCATAATTATTTTCCCACTTTAAGAGGTACTCCCCTTTTAAGGGTTGAGGCCGATGAGTGAGGATTAATTCCGGGTTTTTCCCCCGGACACACACCATGGCCCCGCCCCCAAATCACACAGGTCGAACCTTTATTCCCCAAAATTTTTCCACCTTTTTACGGGGGGTCCCGTAAATCCCCTTTCCCCCAAATCTTCACCGGGGAAAAGTTACGACACTTCCTATTATGAAATGGGCCCCCTATTTTTCCTTTGGCCGCCCGTGAACGCCAATTTCCTTATCCCCGGTTTTCACAGCCCCCCACTTCATTCAAAACACTGCCGCCCCCCCGTTTCCCCTTTTGACCCATTCCCCCGCACATCTGCGCAGGCGCAGCGGGCCCAGTTGGTTCCATTCAAAAAACAAATACATTTTGACCCAAATCAACACATTTAAAACACTTATTAGGCACTATAGCTTCGGAAATTAAAAAAAATTTTCCCACAAAACTAACGTACACAAAGGGATCCAGGATGCCTTTTTTAAAAGAAAAATTGTGCACCGTTTTGGGGCGTCTACGACGTTTGTGGGTAACTGCTACAAACCAAATTTTGGGTTTAAGAAACCTCACCGTTTCCCCGTCATAGGGATGTAAACGGTACCACTTGACCTGAAGTAGATTTCCCCTTTAAAATTTTTATAGGGCTGGGCCCCTGCTAAGGGCTATTTAAAAAGTACTTAACCTGTCTCTCTACTTGGCCCCGTAAGCCTTTCATCACTTTGTTTCAAATTTCGAGACTCTTAGGGAGGGCAGTGGCGTGTCACCCTCTGGCAAAGACCCGTGTTTAGGACTTCGTTCCTTACGGGAATTTTTTAAAAAAAATGCTTCATGTGTTAATTTTGTGATAGTTAAAGGTCCCAAATCGGTCCGAAAAAGTTGTCATAAGCTTCTTTTTCTAAGTGTGGGTTTGGGGTATGGTTCCACTTAAAGGTTTTTTTGCCCAATTTTGTTCTTTCTGGTGTCTAGGGGTCTCCTCCGCCTCTCTGCCCTCAGTATGTATTTCCACAAGGGAAAAATTTAAAATTCCGTACCCCTTTGGGGGCTAGTTGGGCCCCTCAAACTCTTCCTATCCATCTTACCCCTTTCCCCTCAGTATTTTTTTCGTTAACTAATACACCTATCCTGGCTTTTTACTTAGTGTCAGTTTGTTGAGTTCCTTAACCTTTCTTCATAGGAATAACCCCCTTAGCCCGGAAAATAGGATAGTTTTCCAAAAACTTTGCGTTTCTGGGGTTTCTTGGGCATGCTGACCAATGTGGGTTTTTTTTGGGGTTTTTTGCTGCATTTCTCCAAAAATGGGCGTGACGAAAACGTATTCAGTGTTTGGTGACTCTTTACTTTGATTTTTGAAATTTTGTCTTAAATTTGCCCAAAGGGGGGAGTTGTGCAGCAGGTTTTTTTTTTTTTTTAGAAAATAAGAAAAACAAAAAGAATGTAGGAACCCCTTTCAGAAGGCCCACTGGCCCATGCGGGGCAGGCCTTATCAAAAAAGGGCCTCTACCTTTAAAGGCTAACCCCGGAAAAAAAATCCCTACCCCCAAAGATCCATTCAAAAACCCGCCTTCCCACTCATTTATTTCTTTCCCGTCTTTTTTTGAAAACTAACCCCAAAGGTTTCCCGCCCCTATTTACCCCACGGGGGCGGGCTGTTTCCCCCATTACAAAAATCTGTTAGAAAACCAGTACTTACCAAAGTCCTTTTTAAATCAAATTTATCCAACTTTAAACCTTATTTCTGGTTCTTACCCGGTTCGACCCCCCTCCCGTACTTTTTTAATATCTCCCTTTTTTTATGCCCCGTCTTTCACTTTTACACTTCAATGGGGTCTCCCCTTTATTTACGCCACTGTAGAGAACAGTAAGTACTTTCATAAATTTTCCACACGCCCACGCAGAGTTAAACAGTTGTTTAGTTGAAATGTGGGCCCCAAGTGACCCTTATGTTCAAAACTCACCCCAAAAGTCCCCTTTCCCTTTAGCGAGGGGTTCCAGCCTTTTACTTTTTGAGCCTGTTCTCAATTTTGCAGTCTTCTTTGCCCTTCTTCCCGTTTTTATAGCTTTGCACTTACTGGAATTAAAATTTCCGTAGCCAAAAGTAAGGGCCTGATCTGACCCGTCAAGAAACCTCTGCCCCGTATTTTTCTCTATAGTTTCACATCATTGAAAAAAAGGGGGAACCCCCGATTCTCTTCCTTCCGTCATGTTGTTCCTTTTACAAAAAATAGTTTTAATAAAGTTGGTAGAATTTCCCACAAAAAGTTTAAAATAAAAGGACCCCAAAATGGGAATAATGTGACATTTATTGTGGCAACGTTTCGCTCTCCAGGAGCTTTATCAAGCCATTACAAACAATACATGGACACAGAGGGTATATAAAGGCTCAGAGTGAGGTGAATACTAGTGAGGTACCATATTCGATGTTCACTAGTGGAAGTAGTAGTAGTAGTAGTAGTAGTAGTAGTAGTAGTAGTAGTAGTAGTAGTAGTGGTAGTGACAAAAGTAATACAATATGGTAGAACAATTAATTCGTACATGAGTAAAAGGATATAAAAGCTATTACTTGGGTAACATAAAAAATAGGTTGGACAAATATAAACTGGAATGAGGCAGCTGTTTCAGTGTTCACTCTCTGTGCTTTGTGTAGTATAACAGGAGAGACTATGTGATGGCAGGGTTTACTGTTTTCAGGAGGATTCTTGCTAAGACTTCGGAGATGGTGAAGCTGCCGTTGTTTTGTTTAATTGTATCGAAACAGCGATCAGTGCTGATTCAAGGCACTTGCGTGTGCGGAAATATTTTCTTTATCACTAATTGGGCGTCTCTGAATTTCATAAGATGATGGTGGAATTTCGGTGTAGTACACAGGCGTTGTTTAAGTTGTCGTTCCTACATGCGTATATGTGTTCATTGAGGCGGTGTCGAGGTTTCTTGCTGTTTCACCTACGTAGATCTTGTCACAGCCTCCACAGGGTATAGTGTAAACTCCTGCATTGACTGGTTCGTGGTGCTTGGGTTTTGTCCTGGTTAGATCCTTTATTGAAGTGGTAGAAGCGATGGCGACTCTGGTGTTAGCTTGTGAAAGTACTTTTGAGACGTTTAGTGCAACCTGGCTGTTGGGAAGAATTATAACTTTGTTGGGAGCGGTGTTGATGCGTGGAGAATTTATGATCTGAAGAGCTCTTTTCTTGCAGTCTTTGATGAAAAAAGAAGGAAATTGTAACTCAGTGAATGTTTGGTGAATGTAAGTACATTCCTCGTCAAGAAACTCAGGACTACAAATTCGGTATGCTCTTAGGAAAAACCCGATGATGATGCCTCTTTTGGTCTTGGTATCTTGACTGGAATAGAAGTGTGTGAGATCATTTTTATTGGTGGGTTTCCGATAAACTTGAAATCTTAGGTTGTTGTCTACTTTGTGAATGAGGACGTCGAGGTTCTACGACGTAAAGTCAACCAGGACCTTAATCTTCCTTTACCTCCCGGAGATTTTGTTGACTTGATTGAACTCTGTGTTAACTTCAACTGTTTTTCCTTCAATAACAAGCTCTACAAACAAACCTACGGCATGGGAATGGGGTCCCCAATAAGTGCCGTCCTAGCCAACTTATACATGGAACACCTAGAGTCCGAACACTTCGCCAACATCATCCCTTCAAGCGTCACTTGGTTACGTTACGTGGACGATGTCCTCGTAATAACTCCAAAACGTTTTGATGTACGGGATCTTCAGGCAAGGCTCAACGCAGTTGAACCAGCGATCCAGTTTACACTAGAAGAGAGTCCAATGACAAGCTACCTTTCCTCGACGCCTCATTCACAAAGTAGACAACAACCTAAGATTTCAAGTTATATCGGAAACCCACCAATAAAATGATCTCACACACTTCTATTCCAGTCAAGATACCAAGACCAAAAGAGGCATCATCATCGGTTTTTCCTAAGAGCATACCGAATTTGTAGTCCTGAGTTTCTTGACGAGGAATGTACTTACGTTCACCAAACCATTCACTGAGTTACAATTTTCCTTCTTTTTTCATCAAAGACTGCAAGAAAAGAGCTCTTCAGATCATCAATTCTCCACGCATCAACACCGCTCCCAACAAAGTTATAATTCTTCCCAACAGCCAGTTGCACTAAACGTCTCAAAAGTACTTTTACAAGCTAACACCAGAGTCGCCATCGCTTCTACCACTTCAATAAAGGATCTAACCAGGACAAAACCCAAGCACCACGAACCAGTCAATGCAGGAGTTTACACTATACCCTGTGGAGGCTGTGACAAGATCTACGTAGTGAAACAGCAAGAAACCTCGACACCCGCCTCAATGAACACATATACGCATGTAGGAACGACAACTTAAACAACGCCTGTGTACTACACCGAAATTCCACCAATCATCTTATGAAATTCAGAGACGCCCAATTAGTGATAAAAGAAAATAATTTCCGCACACGCAAGTGCCTTGAATCAGCACTGATCGCTGTTTCGAATACAATTAAACAAAACAACGGCAGCTTCACCATCTCCGAAGTCTTAGTAAGAATCCTCCTGAAAACAGTAAACCCTGCCATCACATAGTCTCTCCTGTTTTACTACACAAAGCACAGAGAGTGAACACTGAAACAGCTCCCTAAACCTTTTATATTTGCCCAAACCTTTTTTTATTTCCCCAAAGTAATAGCTTTTAACCTTTTCCCCATGTACAAATTTAAATTTGTTTCCCAATTGTATTATTTTGTCACTACCACTATTTCTACATACTACTACTACCACTAGTGAACATCGAAATGGCCTCACTAGTTTTCACCCATTTAGCCTTTATATCCCCTCTGTGTCCATGTATTTTTTTAAAATGGCTTGATAAAGCCCTGAGAGCGAAACGTTGCCACAAAAATGTACTTTATTCCCACTTGTGTCCTTTTACTTTACACAAAAATAGTAATTATCTTTTTTTCCCACTTTTTCACGGACAATCCTCGTTGTTTCCTTCTTCCCAAAATCTTGATCTTTTGTGGGGACAATTATTATTATTCCTTTTGTTACTCATTTTTTGTGCCGGTCTCATGTGCAGCATGCGTAAAAAAAGCCTTTCTTATAGTTTTTAAAAACTTAATTTGTGAGATAATTCCTAATGAAAATCCATCCCGGTTTTTGTAAGGACCCATACATTATATACTTGAATTCAGTGACACTGGTCTTTAGTTCCCACACCTGTTTATCCCTTTCTTAAATTTGGAACACATTTGTTTTTTTCCCCTTTTCTGCAGCTGCCCGGTTTGCTAACTTGAAGATTATTCCCAAGCACCCAGTACCTCGACACCCCTGTCTAATATTCTGCCCTAACAGCACCTTTCGGGGCGGTGAAATTGCCGACCTAAAAATTACAGAAAATTTTTCACGGCCGCATAACAATAAAACACCTCAATTACGGGACGCTGGGGTTTCTAAACCTGTATTCCGGAACCCCGGGAGGGAAGGTAAGATTATATCACCTGGAAAACCCCTAGAGGGATAGTACCGAACTTGCACACGAAAATCACCACTACAAAGCAAAAGACTTGGGAAACGATGCCCCATCCCCCCAATAAAAAGCGGGGGCCCCTAGCACGTTAAGAGACCATAAAATAAGTGTGGGGGCCCGAGACTTTTTCAACTGCCTCCCCAACATAAGGGGGATTACCAACAGACCCCTGGCAGTCTTCAAGCCACTGGACAAGCACCTAAAGTAGTTCCTGATCAGCCGGGCTGTGGCTCTTTACTTTGGGTTTTTGCGGCACCCACGAAACAGCCGGTTATCGGGCGCTGATCCCCCGGGGAGGCCGGGTCACAGACGGGCCGCGGGGGCGTTGCCCCCCGAAATCTCTCCGGGTAAACTCCAGGAAATGGAGAAAAATATAGGTCCCACTTCCTTCGAGTACTACTCACACAGTACTCCTTCTCCTCCCCCTTTGTTCATTTGCCAACGCTCGCTGATGCACTCCCCGCTTGGGTTTTGCTTGTAGTTTTCCTGTCTTTTGAAAATACCTTCGAAAATCTCTTGCTGATTTCCTCACAAACTTCCTGATCATTCCTCGTAAACTCCCCCTTTTTCCCTTTCCTAATCTGTCATCGATCCTTTACAGTTGCTTCCTGATAGGTTGAATGATAACTTTGATCGGTTTTGGGTTCGATTTTATCCCTTCTAAACTGTCGTTGTCTTTTTGTCACATCCATGCAAAATCTTTCTCGTTTCTCGATCCTTTCCTTCATTTTGCCTTCTATTTTTTTCCATGCTTAGCTTTTGGGCCCAGTCCGGGTTTTTCCTGTTCTTACCATTGTTTTTTTTTGCTGCTGAGTCTAAATTTTCTATCTGCCTCCCCATTTTCCCCGAAAACCCTCATCTCATTCACTGTCTCCCTCTAGTTCCTTTCTCATGCACCTAATCCATTGCCCACCCTCGAAGCCCCCTCTTTGAATTTCGGCTTTTCACGTTTTCCCTGTGCTGTTTCATTCTTCACTGTTACTTCCACAAGTTTTCGGAATTGGGCCCGTGTTGCACTAGCACAGGGGGTCTTTTTAGTAATATCCCAAAATTTAATTTTTGGGGAAGTGAGTGTGTACTCAAATAATTAGGGGTTAAAAGGGGTCGGGTCATGCTCTTGTCCCCGTGTATGTTGAGAAATGTTTTCGTGCATGAGCGTTTTTACGTGAGTAGTGTTATGCGTTTTTGCTGCGTTTTTGGTTTAAAGGCGCATACGCGCCGGAGCCCTCCCCTGTACAGTTCTATCCAACGTAAGGGGGAGGGGTGCCCTCACCCCCTTCCTACTCAACTGTGCACGAGGGGAGGGAGACAAGGTCACATTTCCCTTTTAGTGCTGTTGAGTACTTGTGGTGCATGTGTGGCTCGGGGTGTTTCTTTTCCGCCCCTACTATTAGCAAACCTTTGAAAAAAGACATATTACCCTTCGTTCCCATGGTAGGTGAAGTGCTTTGCATCCCTTTAACAATGCTTAAGCCCCCTGATTGCTACCCCCTGTCTAAAAAAATGCAAAACTTTTTTTGATTTTAAGGTGCAATTTTTTCTTAAATTTTACTTTTCCCCTAAAATTTTTAAACTCATAGTTCTTTTAATTTGTCTTTTAGGGAAAATTTAAAAAACATCTTAACAAGACAACAGAACTTCTTTTTATAAGCGACTGAAACCCACTTTTCCAGGAGAATTTTAAAATACTTTTCCTAGGAAGATTAAAAAACCATTCCTAGGGGAATAAATCCCCCATTCCAAGAAAAATGGAACCCACCCCGTACAAAAGGGGAACTAACACTGAGGAAGAATGACACCATTAGCCCTAAAAAATTTAAAGGAATTCACCAAAATTATTTAAAAAACCTAATTATTTCCGAAAAATGAAAACTATTTTTAAAAGAAGGAAACCCCAATTCCTTAAAGATGAAATCAAATTTCTAATCAACATTTTTTTTCGTTTTAATACGAAATACAAAACCGGGACAGGCACAACGCAATCCCAAAAACGCACGACCCGATTGTAAAAATACAAAAATAATAACTAAAAAAACCTCCCCTACTGAATGGCGATAAGACTTGTATGCCACTAAACTTGGGGCCAAAACCACTTTTACATCAAACTCATCCCGCTCATACTTCAACTAAGTTGTCTCTTATCTCTATTGCTATCAGTAAAACCGGGAAAAACAGCATTTTTTTCTAAAATTGCTTCACACTTTAAAAAAGATTTGTTAGTGTGTCTGTCAAGTTTTTAACACATAGGAAATATGATTTCCCCGTCTGCACGTAAAAATATTTTTTTTTCACCCCAACAAGAAATGTAACTGCGTTCCGAATGAAAGAATCTCGCGGCCTCACGTAAACATATTTAAATGTTTTTGCCTTCAGGGTTCACCGAAATATCGCAGCCTTCACGTAGAAATAGAAAAATATCACTCTGTTCACGAGAAAAATATCGCTTCCTTCACGGAACCTGCAGTGACCAAAACAAACACACTGCATGATCATAATAACACACTGGGTGATCTAATAAACCTCACAGTGATCTAAAAAATCACACTGCGGTGATCTAACAATCACACTGCAGTGATCATAATAATCACACTGCGGTGATCATAATAATCACTCTACAGTGATCATAACAATCACACTGCGGTGATCATAACAATCCACTGCGTGATCTAATAATCACACTGCGGTGATCATAAAAATCAACTGCAGTGATTTAAAAATCACACTGCTGTAAGAAAAAAAATTTACATGCGAGATTTAAAAAAATCACCTTTTGAAGTAAAAAAAAGCGACGCAGTGATTAAAACAAAAACACTAATAGAGCAAAAAGTCACACGCAGTGATCAAACCGTCGCATTCGTGATGAAAATAATCACTCGGGCTCATAAAAAAAAAACACACACTGCGGTGATCAAACTATTTTTTGAGATAAATCCAAAGGGACCTCAAAAACAAAGCAAACACATTGTTCCCCCTGAAAACCAAACACATTTTTCCCCGAAACCAAGCACATTTTCCCATGAAAGCAACACATTGTTCCCATGAAACCAAGACTTGTTCCCATGAAACCAAGCACTTTTTCCCCTAAAGCAAACCTTGTTCCCATGAAAGCAAACACATTTTTCCCCCTGAAACCAACCATTGTTCCCATAAACAAGCACTTGTTTTCCCCTGAAAACCAAACAAATTTTTCCCCTGAAACCCAAAACATTGTTCCATGAAAAACAAACACATTGTTCCCTTTTAAAGGGGAAGCACTTGAACATTAAATTTCCTTATATGTAAAATACTTGACTTTCAGGTTCGAAACCGAAAAACCAACTAAACTTAAAAGCTATTTTGTGGGTCCATTGTGCACAGCCTTAAGGAACAGGTTAAGTAAAATCCAAAAATTGTTCATTATGTCACAAAGCCTCGTGAGGATTTAGTGACAGGATGTCTTCAAAATAATCACAGCTTCGTATTCAAAAAGCCTACAGTGGTCAAAATTCACAGCCGTGTTCAAAGTACACCGCAGTTTTCAAAGCAAACTCAGGTGTTTAAAACACATTCAGGTGTTTAAAACACTGTTGTATTCAAGACCAACGGATTGTCGAGTTCAAAATACTGTTATTCTTTCAAAATACATGTATATACTTCCGGTTTTGAAGGCAGAAGCGCATTCAAAACACAGTTGTATTCAAAACAATAACACTGCCTTGTTCACAACAAATACACTGCTGTCTGCTAGAGTATTGAATTGTTTCATAAATGTTCAAAATAGCTGTTCAGATATATTACTTTTGTGATCGTTCAACGATGATAAACCATCTGTTGACTCGACTGTTTTCCGCATGCGGTCCTGACTCTACTGTCAGTCACAAACAGTCCTGACTCTACTGTCAGTCACAAACAGTCCTGACTCTACTGTCAGTCACAAACAGTCCTGACTCTACTGTCAGTCACAAACAGTCCTGACTCTACTGTCAGTCACAAACAGTCCTGACTCTACTGTCAGTCACAAACAGTCCTGACTCTACTGTCAGTCACAAACAGTCCTGACTCTACTGTCAGTCACAAACAGTCCTGACTCTACTGTCAGTCACAAACAGTCCTGACTCTACTGTCAGTCACAAACAGTCCTGACTCTACTGTCAGTCACAAACAGTCCTGACTCTACTGTCAGTCACAAACAGTTCCTGACTCTACTGTCAGTCACAAACAGTCCTGACTCTACTGTCAGTCACAAACAGTCCTGACTCTACTGTCAGTCACAAACAGTCCTGACTCTACTGTCAGTCACAAACTGTCCTGACTACTGTCAGCCATAAACAGTCCTGACTCTACTGTCAGTCACAAACAGTCCTGACTCTACTGTCAGTCACAAACAGTCCTGACTCTACTGTCAGTCACAAACAGTCCTGACTCTACTGTCAGTCACAAACAGTCCTGACTCTACTGTCAGTCACAAACAGTCCTGACTCTACTGTCAGTCACAAACAGTCCTGACTCTACTGTCAGTCACAAACAGTCCTGACTCTACTGTCAGTCACAAACAGTCCTGACTCTACTGTCAGTCACAAACAGTCCTGACTCTACTGTCAGTCACAAACAGTCCTGACTCTACTGTCAGTCACAAACAGTCCTGACTCTACTGTCAGTCACAAACAGTCCTGACTCTACTGTCAGTCACAAACAGTCCTGACTCTACTGTCAGTCACAAACAGTCCTGACTCTACTGTCAGTCACAAACAGTCCTGACTCTACTGTCAGTCACAAAACAGTCCTGACTCTACTGTCAGTCACAAACAGTCCTGACTCTACTGTCAGTCACAAACAGTCCTGACTCTACTGTCAGTCACAAACAGTCCTGACTCTACTGTCAGTCACAAACAGTCCTGACTCTACTGTCAGTCACAAACAGTCCTGACTACTGTCAGCCATAAACAGTCCTGACTCTACTGTCAGTCACAAACAGTCCTGACTCTACTGTCAGTCACAAACAGTCCTGACTTTACTGTCAGTCACAAACAGTCCTGACTACTGTCAGCCATAAACAGTTCTGACTCTACTGTCAGTCACAAACAGTCCTGACTACTGTCAACCATAAACAGTCCTGACTTCACTGTCAGCCATACACAGTCCTGACTCCACTGTCAGCTATAAACAGTCCTGACTCCACTGTCAACCATAAACAGTCCTGACTCTATTCTCAGTCAGAAACAGTCCTGACTCTACTCTCAGTCACAAACAGTCCTGACTCTACTCTCAGTCACAAACAGTCCTGACTCTACTCTCAGTCACAAACAGTCCTGACTCTACTGTCAGTCACAGACAGGCCTGACTCTACTCTCTGTCAGGAACAGTACTGACTCTACTCTCAGTCAGAAACAGTCCTGATTCTACTCTCCGTCAGAAACAGTCCTGACTCTACTCTCAGTCAGAAACAGTCATGACTCTACTCTCAGTCACAAACAGTCATGACTCTACTCTCAGTGTTATGAGATCTTGAATCCACCGTCAGCTAAACGCAGGTCTTATATCTACCCTCAGCATCAAGCGGTCCTGACACTACCCTCAGCCAAAAGCGATCCTTACTATACTCATTGCCACAAGAGGTCCTCACACTGCCCTCAGCCTCAAGCGCTTTTGACACTAAGCCACAAACGGTCCTCCTTGTAATTTCAGCGACCAGCGGTCTTGATTCTTCCGTTTCTTGCACGTGAACCTTGCTTTTTCATATACCTCAGTCGTGCCAGAATCTAGCATCAGCTACATCTGGTCCTTACTCTATCATCTGCCAGATGCGGTCTTAATTCTGCCATTTACCACAAGTGGTTCTAACTACAATCTGCCACAAACTTACTTGTATTTTCCGTCTAATATAACCTAACTTAATCGTGTTGCCTGTCTCAAGCAGACCTGACTCTAAGTCTTGTTAAAAACGGTCAGGTCTCTATCAACTGCCAAACTAGTCTTTGTTTTATTATCTGCAATATGTATTTATGACTACCATCTTTCACATGTAGTCCATCGGACACAAATGGTCGCAAGTCTACCATTCGTAACAAATGACTTGGGTTCTTTCATCTACCATAATTGGTCCTGGGTCTTACATCTGCCATAATTGGTGCTGGGTCCTCCATCTACCATAATTGGTCCTGGGTCTTCCATCTACCATAATTGGTCCAGGGTCTTCCATCTGTCACAATTGGTCCTGCGTCTTCCATCTACCATAATTGGTCCTGGGTCTTTCATCTACCATAATTGGTCCTGGGTCTTACATCTGCCAAAATTGGTCATGGGTCTCCCATCTGACAAAATTGGTCCTGGGTCTCCCATCTGACAAAATTAGCCCTGGGTATTCCATCATGCCACAATTGGTTCTGGGTCTTCCATCATGCCACAATTGGTCCTGGGTCTTCCATCAGTCATAATTGGTCCTGGGTCTTCCATCTGCCAAAATTGGTCCTGGATCTCCCATCTGCCACAATTGATCCTGGGTCTTCCATCTGCCACAATTGGTCCTGGATCTCCCATCTGCCACAATTGATCCTGGGTCTTCCATCTGCCATAATTGGACCTGGGTCTTTCATCTGCCATAATTGGTCCTGGGTCTTCCATCTGCCAAAATTGGGCCTGGGTCTTTCATCTACCATAATTGGTCCTGGGCCTTACATCTGCCAACATTGGTCTTGGGTCTCCCATCTGACAAAATTGGTCCTGGGTCTCCCATCTGACAAAATTAGCCCTGGGTATTCCATCATGCCACAATTGGTTCTGGGTCTTCCATCATGCCATAATTGGTCCTGGGTCTTCCATCAGTCATAATTGGTCCTGGGTCTTCCATTTGCAATAATTGGTCCTGGGTCTTCCATCAGTCATAATTGGTCCTGGGTCTTCCATCTGCCAAAATTGGTCCTGGATCTCCCATCTGCCACAATTGATCCTGGGTCTTCCATCTGCCACAATTGGTCCTGGATCTTCCATCTGCCACAATTGATCCTGGGTCTTCCATCTGCCATAATTGGACCTGGGTCTTTCATCTGCCATAATTGGTCCTGGGTCTTCCATCTGCCAAAATTGGGCCTGGGTCTTTCATCTACCATAATTGGTTCTGGGTCTTGCATCTGCCAAAATTGGTCATGGGTCTCCCATCTGACAAAATTGGTCCTAGGTCTCCCATCTGACAAAATTAGCCCTGGGTATTCCATCATGCCACAATTGGTTCTGGGTCTTCCATCATGCCACAATTGGTCCTGGGACTTCCATCAGTCATAATTGGTCCTGGGTCTTCCATCTGCAATAATTGGTCCTGGGTCTTCCATCAGTCATAATTGGTCCTGGGTCTTCCATCTGCCAAAATTGGTCCTGGATCTCCCATCTGCCACAATTGATCCTGGGTCTTCCATCTGCCACAATTGGTCCTGGATCTTCCATCTGCCACAATTGATCCTGGGTCTTCCATCTGCCATAATTGGACCTGGGTCTTTCATCTGCCATAATTGGTCCTGGGTCTTCCATCTGCCAAAATTGGGCCTGGGTCTTTCATCTACCATAATTGGTTCTGGGTCTTGCATCTGCCAAAATTGGTCATGGGTCTCCCATCTGACAAAATTGGTCCTAGGTCTCCCATCTGACAAAATTAGCCCTGGGTATTCCATCATGCCACAATTGGTTCTGGGTCTTCCATCATGCCACAATTGGTCCTGGGACTTCCATCAGTCATAATTGGTCCTGGGTCTTCCATCTGCAATAATTGGTCCTGGGTCTTCCATCAGTCATAATTGGTCCTGGGTCTTCCATCTGCCAAAATTGGTCCTGGATCTCCCATCTGCCACAATTGATCCTGGGTCTTCCATCTGCCACAATTGGTCCTGGATCTTCCATCTGCCACAATTGATCCTGGGTCTTCCATCTGCCATAATTGGACCTGGGTCTTTCATCTGCCATAATTGGTCCTGGGTCTTCCATCTGCCAAAATTGGGCCTGGGTCTTCCATCTACCATAATTGGTCCTGGGTCTTCCATCTTCCAAAATTGGTCCTGGGTCTTCCATCTACCGTAACTGGTACTGGGTCTTCCATCTTCCATAATTGGGCCTGGGTCTTCCATCTACCATAATTGGTTCAGGGTCTTCCATCTGCCACAATTGGTCCTGGGTCTTCCATCTGCCATAATTGGTCTTGGGTCTTCCATCTGCCATAATTGATCCTGGGTCTTCCAGCTTCCATAATTGGTCCTTGGTCATCGATATGCCACAATTGGTCCTGGGTCTTCCATCTGTCAAAATTGGTCCAGCGTGTCAGCGTGTCAGCGTGTCAGCGTGCCTCGTTGTGCTCCGGGTTTTCTTGTGTTTTCACGGTCGCTCTTACGTGCTAGAACTTTAATTTGTGCCATCAATCCTATACGATACATCCCTCTAGCGCCTGGAACCAATCTTGGGCGGAAAACATTATATACTGAGTCAAAAAAGGAGAATTAGTGTGCACTACCTAGCAGAGTTTACTGCCAGAGGGGAATCATAGGCCTGTGTTCCGTGTGCAAAATAATAATAATAGAACTTTTCTTTGTCAGAGGAAAGAAAGTCTCCCTGATAACATTGTGTATACATAGTGTATAGTGTATAGTACAGTGGCTCCCTAGTATATAGATGATAAAGGCTAAAGTGTCATTTAAAACAGGTGTATTTGTAAATGAAGTGATAAGCCTATAGAGGCAGGTGCCAGAAGTCGCCAGAATCTTACCACAGTGGTCAGCTGTTTTAATAATCTTCCTGGCCTGCTAGTGTACTCGCATATAATCTAGTGATACCAGTGAATAGCAGAATACAGTGTTGTAGTAGCAACTAACCAGTATTATAATGGTACTTAGTGGAGTGGAGTGACTTTCATTAGTTTCTTTTTTCTTGAAATACCAGACGTATACTGTGAATTTCATATAACTGTAGTTACCAGCGGTCGCAATATATACAACGAGAAGCAATTATTACTACAGAAAAAGCGTCCTTCCTCCAAAATTTCCACCAGTCAACTATAGTGATAATATAGCATTTATTGTGGTGGAGACGAAAAAAAAACTAGAAAAGCTAGATACAGCGATTGATAAACAAGGGTTGAGGCTCGACCGTTCGTCATTGTAGGAGCTGCCAGAAATCACCGGTTTCTTCAACACGCAAGTTATACTTTTGTATCAGTCAAATCACATATTACTCGGGTAGATAATTTCCAGTAGATCCTTCATGTGTTAGCCCAAATCACCGACCAGTATGTTTTAAATAAGTGACCCACTGATCAGATCAGATCGACTGGTCCGAACCCTCGACTGGTCCGAACCCTTGACTGGTCCGAACCCTTGACTGGTCCGAACCCTTGACTGGTTTCAAACGGATTCGTTGGACAATAAAGCAGACTGTAAACGGATGGTGTTGTAGGCGCCCTTATCAAACACAAACAATAAATATAAATCAGGAACGTACACGGTAAGCTGTCCAATATACAAGTACAGTTAGAAATAGAAATACAAATAGCTAGAGCTTCATTTAAGGAGGTTATTAATAGAATATTCAAGAGGTTGCTAGTAGAATTACAGTAAATCAACCATTCAAATCATTATGAAGCTCTGTGTAGTCTGCGGTCAATCAAACGGGCTTCCACATGGATAAATTGTCATTTTTGTGGAAATTGGTGTCACGCCCCTTGTGCAGATATCCAAGAACTATCTACAAGCAGTATTAAAACAGGGAAGTGTTTTTGGTATGCCCAAATGAGAATAAATCTGTGGACTAAAATCACAAGAGTATTAAAAGAGGATAACATCAAAGCTGCTTTCATAGAAAACCTGGAAGCTTTCTACAACAGATGGGAACATAAAAAGTCTGGGCTGAATGGTACTGCCCTTGATACTGGCCATGTAGTCAGAAACTGTAAGGCTGGAGATGATGTCCTGCTAGTCAGTAAATGTGGGGCTGATAGTGCTGTCCTGGGAGACAGTAATGGTGAAGCTGGAGGTGCTGTCCTGGGAGACAGTAATGGTGAAGCTGGAGGTGCTGTCCTGGGAGACAGTAATGGTGAAGCTGGAGATTTTGTCCAGGTAGTCGGGAATTATATGCAGGAAGGAATACATATAAATGACCTCATAGGGGACAGGAGCCGTAGTAGGGAAACAAGTGTAATCAAAGATAAGATAAAACCAATATTGCAAACTAGAAACACCACAGGAAATAGCAAACAAGAGGACTCCACAAGCAATAGTGAGGATATATTATCAAAAACAACTGGTGGGAGCTCCATTGTTGGTGCTTGGGAGGATAGGAATAAGACAGGGAAACATGCACCAACAGGGAATACAGTCACAGAAACCCAAGACAAACGGAAACCAAGGCTGTGTATCATGTGGGAGTTCGACACGTGGATTGGGTAAAGTAATACTCACGTAGGCTGGTAGTACGTATAATTACAGACAAGGTGAGTAGCGCCCTTACAGCCGTAACCTAGTCTCTCTGCTCTCTCTCGTACAACTGACTGACTGGCCGCCCACAGTACCCATATGTGAGAGGGTCTTTGAATACTGCCAGGTCAGCGCAATATGAGTTCAGACAGTGACTCAGGCAGAGACGGTTGGTCGTGAGTCAACTGGCACAGTGGTTACTGGTAACTGGTTACTACTACTGAGAGCTCGGCGACGCTAACGTATGTCGTCCCGACATACAACTAATACAAACTAGAGATGGCAGGTATATGGCTTGGGCTGATTCTATACAATGTTAAAGTACACAACAATTAAACATTATAACATACATAAGTAGAACATTGGAATGGAAGCTTACGAACTGAAACTGTAATGCAATACAAGGTATAATATAGCACAACTTAAAACTCAATGTTGAGATTACACAATAGAAGTGATAAAAAAAAATTTGATTGATCGATCTGTATTCATGTGATCTACGGATTCTGAGGAAGGAATATATACAAAGAAAGAGTGTTTAACAGAAAGGCAGATTCGGTGCACTCAAATCTAGACTGTTAACTCTCAGAATGCGGAGAGAACAAGAATACAGATCGATCGATCAAATTTTTTTTTATCACTTCTATTGTGTAATCTCAACGTTGAGTTTTAAGTTGTGCTATATTATACCTTGTATTGCATTACAGTTTCAGTTCGTAAGCTTCCATTCCAATGTTCTACTTATGTATGTTATAATGTTTAATTGTTGTGTACTTTAACATTGTATAGAATCAGCCCAAGCCGTATACCTGCCATCTCTAGTTTGTATTAGTTGTATGTCGGGACGACATACGTTAGCGTCGCCGAGCTCTCAGTAGTAGTAACCAGTTACCAGTAACCACTGTGCCAGTTGACTCACGACCAACCGTCTCTGCCTGAGTCACTGTCTGAACTCATATTGCGCTGACCTGGCAGTATTCAAAGACCCTCTCACATATGGGTACTGTGGGCGGCCAGTCAGTCAGTTGTACGAGAGAGAGCAGAGAGACTAGGTTACGGCTGTAAGGGCGCTACTCACCTTGTCTGTAATTATACGTACTACCAGCCTACGTGAGTATTACTTTACCCAATCCACGTGTCGAACTCCCACATGATAAATGGTGGCAGCAGTGGGATTGAACTCTTGGATAGTCAAGGTCCATCTGGCTAACCTTCCAGTAGGTTGTTTGTTCTGGAATAAAGGTATCAGTGGAGCATGGTCTGTCAAGACATGAACAGAGTACTGATAAATAATGTCTCGGAAGTGCTTTAAAGACCATACTATTGCTAAAGCTTCTTGCTCAGTTACTGTATAATTACGTTCAGCCTTCGTAAGGACTCGGCTAGCAAATGCAACTGCGTTGTACTTGCCATCGGTTTTCTGAGCTAGTACGGCACCTATGCCAATTGAACTAGCATCAGTTGTCAGATAGAAGGGCTTAGAAAAATCTGGAAATTTCAAAATTGGAGCAGATGTTAGCTTTTCTTTTAGAGTTTGGAATGCTCTTTCTTGACGGAAGGTCCAAACAAAAGGAGCATCTTTCTTAAGCAACTCAGTTAGAGGAGCAGCTATGGAAGAAAAATTGGCAATGAAAGATCTATAAAAACCTGCTAAGCCCACAAAGGATCTTACGGCATCAGCAGTTTTGGGAGTTGGAAAATTTAGTACTGCAGTTACTTTACTTTGGTCAGTCGTAACCCCTCTAGGAGTGACTACGTGACCAAGAAACTTAATTTCTGATCTGAAAAATTGACATTTAGACAGTTTGATCTTTAAATTGGCTTCTTCAAGCTTACCAAGTACTACATCAAGTCTTTTCAAGTGTGTAACCACGTCTTTAGACATGACGATTACGTCATCTAAGTACACCATAAGTGCATTACCTATGAGACCTCTAAAGATATTAGTCATGAGCCTTGAGAACGTGATAGGGGAAGATCGTAATCCAAACGCCATACGGAGGAAGTGATAATGACCTGTAGGAGTGGAGAATGCAGTTAGCTCTTGGCTGTCCTCGTGAAGAGGGACTTGCCAAAACCCTTGTAACAAATCTAGGGTTGAAAAGACTTTGTTATCTCCGATATTACGTAAAAGATCACCCAGTACAGGGAGTGGAAAGCGATCTGGAATGGTTTTCGCGTTTAACTTCCTAAAGTCAATCACTGGGCGCCAAGTACCATCCTTCTTAGGTACTAGTATCAAGGGTGCATTCCAAGGGGAATTGCTAGGTGCAATAACTCCATCATCAAGCATTTGATTGATCAATTCTTCTGCGACAGCAACTTGTGAATGAGGCATTCTGTACGCAGGTATGTAGATAGGTCTAGTACCAGGTTCAAGTGGAATTCGATGGGATAATAAGTTCGTTATACCCATCTTCTCACCTGGTAAAGCAATGGCTTTACGACGTTTGTTCAACAGAGTCAACAAACTCCCTTGCTGTAAGCTTTTTCACCCTGAAATGCGTACCTCTTCAGTACAGGAAAGACTGTGCTATAACTTAAATTGCCAGGCACACCATCTAAAGGGGACAGAAAGATACAAAACATCCAGGCCATGGGAAAACCTTGGAAGCCACAGCCACTCAAGAGGGAGAGGTTTTTTAGTGCCAGGAAGGAAAAAAAACTGGCAGGAAATGGCAGAAATCGTACACCAAATCCAGTCATTCCTGGAGTGGAACCACAGTCGATGGCCTCCACTCCAAACGAACAGATACAGATACTAATGCCAGAAAAAAAATCCCCCCCAAGTACCAACAATACCACCAGTCCGATGACATTCTTCTTTGGAAATATACAGGGTCTAAAACCAGCAACAAACAACAAAATACCTTTCATCCATGGACTGCTTGCAGAGGCAAAGGCAATGTTCGCGGCATTCACTGAGACCCACATAAAGGATCACTTGGACAACGAAATATGGATCCCAGGTTACAACCTATACAGATGTGACAGAGTGAACAGGCAAAAGGGGAGGGGGGTTGGCCTGTACATTGCAGAGTCACTTGTTTGCACAGAACTGCTTAATGCCTCAAATGATGTAGTGGAAGTTTTAGCAGTAAAGGTCGAGAACCAAAACCTAGTCATTGTGATAGTCTACAAGCCTCCGGATGCAACATCCCAGCAATTCCAGGAACAGCTGTTAAAAATTGACCACTGTCTGGAAAATCTTCCAGCTCCTGCACCCAACATCTTGCTCCTGGGGGATTTCAACTTAAGGCACCTAAAATGGAGGAATATAGCAAATAATATTGTTGCAGAAATAACACCAGGAGGCAGCTCTGATGAAAACTCACACTCACACGAGCTTTTAAATCTCTGCACAAAATTCAATTTAAACCAGCAAATAATAGAGCCTACTAGACTGGAGAATACACTAGACCACATCTTCACTAACAATGATGACCTGATAAGAAATGTCACCATATCAAAAACAATATACTCAGATCACAACATAATTGAGGTTCAGACATGTATGCGTGGAGCCCCAGACCGACATAATGAGACTAGTCACGAGGGAGCATTCACCAAATTCAACTTCAATAACAAAAACATAAAGTGGGACCAAGTAAACCAAGTCCTAACCGATATAAGCTGGGAAGATATACTAAGCAACACAGACCCCAACTTATGCCTAGAACAGATTAACTCGGTGGCACTCGATGTATGCACAAGGCTTATTCCTCTAAGAAAAAGGAGGAACAGGCGACGGAAAAGAATAACAGAGAGGCTAGAAGAGGTCAATATATCTGAAATGCGTAGGGAGACACTGGTCAGAGAAATAGCAAGCATCGAACTTAAGCTAAAGGAATCTTATAGGAGTCAGGAATCGCGGGAAGAACTAAAAGCCATAAATGAAATCGAAAGAAACCCAAAGTATTTCTTCTCCTATGCCAAATAAAAGTCGAGAACAACGTCCAGCATTGGGCCCCTACTTAAACAAGATGGGTCCTACACAGATGACAGCAAGGAAATGAGTGAGCTACTCAAGTCCCAATATGACTCAGTTTTTAGCAAGCCGCTAACCAGACTGAGAGTCGAAGACCAAAATGAATTTTTTATGAGAGAGCCACAAAATTTGATTAACACAAGCCTATCCGATGTTATCCTGACGCTAAATGACTTCGAACAGGCGATAAATGACATGCTCATGCACTCTGCCCCAGGGCCAGACTCATGGAACTCCGTGTTCATCAAGAACTGCAAGAAGCCCCTATCACGAGCCTTTTCCATCCTATGGAGAGGGAGCATGGACACGGGGGTCGTCCCACAGTTACTAAAAACAAGACATAGCCCCACTCCACAAAGGGGGCAGTAAAACAACAGCAAAGAACTACAGACCAATAGCACTAACATCCCATATCATAAAAATCTTTGAAAGGGTCCTAAGAAGCAAGATCACCACCCATCTAGAAATCCATCAGTTACACAACCCAGGGCAACATGGGTTTAGAACAGGTCGCTCCTGTCTGTCTCAACTATTGGATCACTACGACAAGGTCCTAAATGCACTAGAAGACAAAAAGAATGCAGATGTAATATATACAGACTTTGCAAAAGCCTTCGACAAGTGTGACCATGGCGTAATAGCGCACAAAATGCGTGCTGAAGGAATAACAGGAAAAGTCGGTCGATGGATCTATAATTTCCTCACTAACAGAACACAGAGAGTAGTCGTCAACAGAGTAAAGTCCGAGGCAGCTACGGTGAAAAGCTCTGTTCCACAAGGCACAGTACTCGCTCCCATCTTGTTCCTCATCCTCATATCCGACATAGACAAGGATGTCAGCCACAGCACCGTGTCTTCCTTTGCAGATGACACCCGAATCTGCATGACAGTGTCTTCCATTGCAGACACTGCAAGGCTCCAGGCGGACATCAACCAAATCTTTCAGTGGGCTGCAGAAAACAATATGAAGTTCAACGATGAGAGATTTCAATTACTCAGATATGGTAAACACGAGGAAATTAAATCTTCATCAGAGTACAAAATAAATTCTGGCCACAAAATAGAGCGAAACACCAACGTCAAAGACCTGGGAGTGATCATGTCGGAGGATCTCACCTTCAAGGACCATAACATTGTATCAATCGCATCTGCTAGAAAAATGACAGGATGGATAATGAGAACCTTCAAAACTAGGGAGGCCAAGCCCATGATGACACTCTTCAGGTCACTTGTTCTATCTAGGCTGGAATATTGCTGCACACTAACAGCACCTTTCAAGGCAGGTGGAATTGCTGACCTAGAAAATGTACAGAGAACCTTCACAGCGTGCATAACGGAGATAAAACACCTCAATTACTGGGAGCGCTTGAGGTTCCTAAACCTGTAATCCCTGGAACGCAGGCGGGAGAGATACATGATTATATACACCTGGAAAATCCTAGAGGGACTAGTACCGAACTTGCACACGAAAATCACTCACTACGAAAGCAAAAGACTTGGCAGACGATGCAACATCCCCCCAATGAAAAGCAGGGGTGTCACTAGCACGTTAAGAGACCATACAATAAGTGTCAGGGGCCCGAGACTGTTCAACTGCCTCCCAGCATACATAAGGGGGATTACCAACAGACCCCTGGCAGTCTTCAAGCTAGCACTGGACAAGCACCTAAAGTCAGTTCCTGATCAGCCGGGCTGTGGCTCGTACGTTGGTTTGCGTGCAGCCAGCAGCAACAGCCCAGTCTGTGACCAGGAGGCTTGGTCACAGACCGGGCCGCGGGGGCGTTGACCCCCGGAACTCTCTCCAGGTAAACTCCAGGTCTTCCATCTACCGTAATTGGTACTGGGTCTTCTATCTTCCATAATTGGTCCTGGGTCTCCCATATGCTATAATTGGTCCTGGGTCTTCCATCTACCATAAATGGCCCTGGGTCTTCCATCTACCATAATTGGTCCTGAGTTTTCCATCTGTCATAGTTGGTATTAGGTCTTCCATCTGCTTCAATTGGTCCTGGGTCTTCCATCTACCATAGTTGGTCCTAGGTCTTCCATCTGCTTCAATTGGTCCTGGGCCTTCCATCTGCCATAATTGGACCTGGGTCTTCCATCTATAATAATTGGTCTGGGGTCTTCTATCAGCCACAATTGGTCCTGTGTCTTCCATCTATCATAATTGGTCCGGGGTCTTCCATCAGCCACAATTGGTCCTAGGTCTTCCATCTGCTACAACTGGTTCTGGGTCTTCCAGCTGCTACAGCTGCTCATGGGTCTTCCAGCTGCTACAGCTGGTCCTGGGTCTTCCAGCTGCTACAGCTGGTCCTGGGTCTTCCAGCTGCTACAACTGGTCCTGGGTCTTCCAGCTGCTACAGCTGGTCCTGGGTCTTCCAGCTGCTACAACTGGTCCTGGGTCTTCCAGCTGCTACAACTGGTCCTGGGTCTTCCAGCTGTTACAACTGGTCCTGGGTCTTCTAGCTGCTACAACTTGTCCTGGGTCTTCCAGCTGCTACAGCTGGTCCTCGGTCTTCCAACTGCTACATCTGGTCCTGGATCTTCCAGCTGCTACAACTGGTCCTGGGTCTTCCAGCTGCTACAACTGGTCCTGGGTCTTCCAGCTGCTACAACTGGTCCTGGGTCTTCCAGCTGCTACAGCTGGTCCTGGGTCTTCCAACTGCTACATCTGGTCCTGGGTCTTCCAGCTGGTACAACTGGTCCTGGGTCTCCCAGGTGCTGCAACTGGTCCTGGGACTTCCGGCTGCTACATCTGGTCCTGGGTCTTCCAACTGCTACAACTGGTCCTGGGTCTTCCAGCTGTTACAACTGATCCTGGGACTTCCAGCTGCTACAACTGGTCCTGGGTCTTCCAGCTGCTACAGCTGGTCCTGGGTCTTCCAACTGCTACATCTGGTCCTGGATCTTCCAGCTACTACAACTGGTCCTGGGTCTTCCAGCTGCTACAACTGGTCCTGGGTCTTCCAGCTACTACAGCTGGTCCTGGGTCTTCCAGCTGCTACAGCTGGTCCTGGGTCTTCCAACTGCTACATCTGGTCCTGGATCTTCCAGCTGCTACAACTGGTCCTGGGTCTTCCAGCTGCTACAACTGGTCCTGGGTCTTCCAGCTGCTACAGCTGGTCCTGGGTCTTCCAGCTGCTACAGCTGGTCCTGGGTCTTGCAGCTGCTACAGCTGGTCCTGGGTCTTCCAGCTGCTACAGCTGGTCCTGGGTCTTCCAGCTGCTACAGCTGGTCCTGGGTCTTCCAGCTGGTCCTGGGTCTTCCAGCTGCTACAGCTGGTCCTGGGTCTTCCAGCTGCTACAGCTGGTCCTGGGTCTTCCAACTGCTACATCTGGTCCTGGATCTTCCAGCTGCTACAACTGGTCCTGGGTCTTCCAGCTGCTACAACTGGTCCTGGATCTTCCAGCTGCTACAACTGGTCCTGGGTCTTCCAGCTGCTAAAAACTGGTCCTGGGTCTTCCAGCTGCTACAGCTGGTCCTGGGTCTTCCAACTGCTACATCTGGTCCTGGATCTTCCAGCTGCTACAACTGGTCCTGGGTCTTCCAGCTGCTACAACTGGTCCTGGATCTTCCAGCTGCTACAACTGGTCCTGGGTCTTCCAGCTGCTACAACTGGTCCTGGGTCTTCCAGCTGCTACAACTGGTCCTGGGACTTCCGGCTGCTACATCTGGTACTGAGTCTTCCAACTGCTACAACTGGTCCTGGGTCTTCCAGCTGCTACAGCTGGTCCTGGGTCTTCCAGCTGCTACAGCTGGTCCTGGGTCTTCCAGCTGCTGCAACTGGTCCTGGGTCTTCCAGCTGCTACAACTGGTCCTGGGTCTTCCAGCTGCTACAGCTGGTCCTGGGTCTTCCAGCTGCTACAGCTGGTCCTGGGTCTTCCAGCTGCTGCAACTGGTCCTGGGTCTTCCAGCTGCTACAACTGGTCCTGGGTCTTCCAGCTGCTACAGCTGGTCCTGGGTCCTTCCAGCTGCTACAACTGGTCCTGGGTCTTCCAGCTGCTACAGCTGGTCCTGGGTCTTCCAGCTGCTACAGCTGGTCCTGGGTCTTCCAGCTGCTACAGCTGGTCCTGGGTCTTCCAGCTGCTACAGCTGGTCCTGGGTCTTCCAGCTGCTACAGCTGGTCCTGGGTCTTCCAGCTGCTACAACTGGGCCTGGGTCTTCCAGCTGCTACAGCTGGTCCTGGGTCTTCCAGCTGCTACAACTGGTCCTGGATCTTCCAGCTGCTACAACTGGTCCTGGATCTTCCAGCTGCTAAAAGCTGGTCCTGGGTCTTCCAGCTGCTACAGCTGGTCCTGGGTCTTCCAGCTGCTACAACTGTCCTGGGTCTTCCAGCTGCTACAACTGGTCCTGGGTCTTCCAGCTGCTACAGCTGGTCCTGGGTCTTCCAGCTGCTACAACTGGTCCTGGGTCTTCCAGCTGCTACAGCTGGTCCTGGGTCTTCCAGCTGCTACAGCTGGTCCTGGGTCTTCCAGCTGCTACAGCTGGTCCTGGGTCTTCCAGCTGCTACAGCTGGTCCTGGGTCTTCCAGCTGCTACAGCTGGTCCTGGGTCTTCCAGCTGCTACAACTGGGCCTGGGTCTTCCAGCTGCTACAGCTGGTCCTGGGTCTTCCAGCTGCTACAACTGGTCCTGGATCTTCCAGCTGCTACAGCTGGTCCTGGGTCTTCCAGCTGCTACAGCTGGTCCTGGGTCTTCCAGCTGCTACAGCTGGTCCTGGGTCTTCCAGCTGCTACAGCTGGTCCTGGGTCTTCCAGCTGCTACAGCTGGTCCTGGGTCTTCAGCTGCTACAACTGGTCCTGGGTCTTCCAGCTGCTACAGCTGGTCCTGGGTCTTCCAACTGCTACATCTGGTCCTGGATCTTCCAGCTGCTACAACTGGTCCTGGGTCTTCCAGCTGCTACAGCTGGTCCTGGGTCTTCCAGCTGCTACAGCTGGTCCTGGGTCTTCCAGCTGCTACAGCTGGTCCTGGGTCTTCCAGCTGCTACAGCTGGTCCTGGATCTTCCAGCTGCTACAGCTGGTCCTGGGTCTTCCAGCTGCTACAACTGGTCCTGGATCTTCCAGCTGCTACAACTGGTCCTGGGTCTTCCAGCTGCTACAACTGGTCCTGGGTCTTCCAGCTGCTACAACTGGTCCTGTGTCTTCCAGCTGCTACAGCTGGTCCTGGGTCTTCCAGCTGCTACAACTGGTCCTGGGTCTTCCAGCTGCTACAACTGGTCCTGGGTCTTCCAGCTGCTACAACTGGTCCTGGGTCTTCCAGCTGCTACAACTGGTCCTGTGTCTTCCAGCTGCTACAGCTGGTCCTGGGTCTTCCAGCTGCTACAACTGGTCCTGGGTCTTCCAGCTGCTACAGCTGGTCGTGGGTCGTCCAGCTGCTACAACTGGTCCTGGGTCTTCCAGCTGCTACAGCTGGTCCTGGGTCTTCCAGCTGCTACAGCTGGTCCTGGGTCTTCCAGCTGCTACAGCTGGTCCTGGGTCTTCCAGCTGCTACAGCTGGTCCTGGGTCTTCCAGCTGCTACAGCTGGTCCTGGGTCTTCCAGCTGCTACAACTGGTCCTGGATCTTCCAGCTGCTACAACTGGTCCTGGATCTTCCAGCTGCTACAACTGGTCCTGGATCTTCCAGCTGCTACAGCTGGTCCTGGGTCTTCCAGCTGCTACAGCTGGTCCTGGGTCTTCCAACTGCTACATCTGGTCCTGGATCTTCCAGCTGCTACAACTGGTCCTGGGTCTTCCAGCTGCTACAACTGGTCCTGGATCTTCCAGCTGCTACAACTGGTCCTGGGTCTTCCAGCTGCTACAGCTGGTCCTGGGTCTTCCAGCTGCTACAACTGGTCCTGGGACTTCCGGCTGCTACATCTGGTACTGAGTCTTCCAACTGCTACAACTGGTCCTGGGTCTTCCAGCTGCTACAGCTGGTCCTGGGTCTTCCAGCTGCTACAGCTGGTCCTGGGTCTTCCAGTTGCTGCAGCTGGTCCTGGGTCTTCCAGCTGCCAGAAGCAATACTTCATATTGTCACTTAGGAAACAATTTTCCATAATTTAATACAACAATATTAGCATTCAAATAACTGTCATCTTTAACAAAGAAGAAGAAGAAGAAGAAGAAGAAGAAGAAGAAGAAGAAGAAGAAGAGAAAGAAGAAGATGATGGTGAGGATGAAGGTGAAGATAGAGACAAGGATAAGGATAATGATGAAGATGAATATGAATATGAAGAAAAATATGTTGATTTCTGACTATAGGTTTTCACTCTTAGGGATTCCAATTTAATATAGAAGTAAGTCACAAGAGTCTAGACCCGCGGGCCGCATGAGACCCACGGGCCGCATGAGACCCACGGGCCGCATGAGACCCACGGGCCGCATGAGACCCACGGGCCGCTTGAAAACCCGCGGGCCGCATGAGACCCACGGGCCGCATGAGACCCACGGGCCGCATGAGACCCACGGGCCGCATGAGACCCACGGGCCGCATGAGACCCACGGGCCGCATGAGACCCACGGGCCGCTTGAGACCCGCGGGCCGCATGAGACCCACGGGCCGCATGAGACCCACGGGCCGCATGAGACCCACGGGCCGCATGAGACCCACGGGCCGAAATGAGACCCACGGGCCGCATGAGACCCACGGGCTGCATGAGACCCACGGGCTGCATGAGACCCACGGGCCGCATGAGACCCACGGGCCGCATGGGACCCACGGGCCGCATGAGACCCACGAGCCGCATGAGACCCGCGGGCCGCATGAGACCCACGGCCGCATGAGACCCACGGGCCGCATGAGACCCAGGGGCCGCATGAGACCCACGGGCCGCATGAGACCCACGGGCTGCATGAGACCCACGGGCTGCATGAGACGCACGGCCGCATGAGACCCACGGGCCGCATGGGACCCACGGGCCGCATGAGACCCACGAGCCGCATGAGACCCGCGGGCCGCATGAGACCCACGGGCCGCATGAGACCCACGGGCCGCATGAGACCCGCTGGCCGCATGAGACCCACGGGCCGCATGAGACCCACGGGCCGCATGAGACCCACAGGCCGCATGAGACCCACGGGCCGCATGAGACCCACGGGCCGCATTAGACCCACGGGCCGCATGAGACCCGCGGGCCGCATGAGACCCACGGGCCGCATGAGACCCACGGGCCGCATGAGACCCACGAGCCGCATGAGACCCACGGGCCGCATGAGACCCACGAGCCGCATGAGACCCGCGGGCCGCATGAGACCCACGGGCCGCATGAGACCCACGGGCCGCATGAGACCCGTCTGGGATGCTGACCTCGCTTTTATGTAGGTTCCACAGTGTACAATTTCAACATAAAACCGTGCGGCCCTCGACCATCAAATGTGTCCCTCTTGTGTAGGAAGGTTGAGGACCACTGATGTAAAACATTGTGATAGAAATTTCCATCGGAGCTCTGATTAAATTATTAATAAATAAAACCAATACTAAACTCTTAGTAACGCAAGTTGTTACACTAGAAATAATTCTTGGAGTAGTAGTAGTTTATCTTAGCGTTGTTACATTAATTTTTGTAGTAAGTACTGTGTTATTTGTTGCATTATCTCTGGTAATTTTAATATATTAACTGTAAAGAAGAAAAACGGCACAATGCAGTGCCTAGAGCAATACAAAAATTACCTAGCACATGGGAGAGAGAGAAGCTGATGAGGACGCTTCAGTCCGACTTGACACACTAACACACGACGGTGATGGAGCCTGTATATATAGTAGACGGGGACAGGGACGGGACAGAGAGAGCGGGAGAAAGAAGGAAGTGCTGGTAGAAGTTGTAGTCAAATAGTAGTGGTAACAGTAAGTACGGGAATCGTGGGAGACAGAAACGGTAGTGAAGCGAGGTAATAGTAGTATTAGTGTTAGTAGTAGTGGTAGTAGTATTAGGGGGGTACTAGTAGTGGTAATAGTATTAGTAGGTAGTAGTAGTAGTAGTAGTAGGAGTAGTAGTAGTAATGGCAGCAACAGCAGCAGCAGCAGCAGCAGCAGCAGTAGTAGTAGTAGTAGTAGTAGTAGTAGTAGTAGTAGTAGTAGTAATGACAGCAACAGCAGCAGCAGCAGCAGCAGTAGTAGTAGTAGTAGGAGTAGTAGTAGTAATGACAGCAACAGCAGCAGCAGCAGCAGCAGCAGCAGCAGCAGCAGCAGCAGCAGCAGCAGCAGTAGTAGTAGTAGTAGTAGTAGTAGTAGTAATAGTAATAGTAATAGTAATAGTAATAGTAGTAGTAGTAGTAGTAGTAGTAGTAGTAGTAGTAGTAGAAGTGGAATAAATCTAAAGACATGAAAAGAAGCACTGCAGGAGAGCTAATGGTCCGCGATGGTGCGACCAAAAATGCAAGTGGAAAAAACCTGTAGAACAGAACACACTTAGGCAGAAGAAAGTTATAACAAAGAAAAATAGGATAGGAGTTGAGGTAGGGAGAGAAGGTGAAGAAAGATCAGTCAAATCACGATGTTCTCAAGTTTGGAGCATTTAACAGTGTAATGAGAGAGGAAGTCGTCTTAGTCGTGGCTTTGTCTCTGTAGATGTCTTCTTTTCTCATTACATTGTTAATGCACCAAACTTCAGAGCACTTCGTGACTTGGACGATCTTTCCTTCTCCTCTCCAAACCTCTTCTCCTTCATATATTTCTTTGTTTTCTTTCTTCTAAATAGGTGTGTTCTGTCCTTCAGTGACCCTCCCCCCTCCCTGTGCATTTGGTCTTCACCCTTGGCGGACATTACCTCTCCTGCAATGCTCCTTTTCTTGCCCTTAAATTTACTCCACTTCTATTTCTACCACTACTTCTGTTACTCCATTACTATTACTATCATCACTACCACCACCACCACCACCACTACTACTACTACTACTACCACTACTACTACTACTACTACTACTACTACTACTACTACTGCTACTACTACTACTACTACTACTACTAAATACTACTACTGCTGCTGCTACTACTACTACTACTATTACTACTACTACTATTAATTTTTTTATTAACACACTGGCCGATTCCCACCAAGGCAGGGTGGCCCGAAAAAGATAAACTTTCACCATCATTCACTCCCTCACTGTCTTGCCAGAAGAGTGCTTTACACTACAGTTTTTAAACTGCAACATTAACACCCCTCCTTCAGAGTGTAGCACTGTACTTCCCATCTCCAGGATTCAAGTCCGGCCTGCCGGCTTCCTGAATCCCTTCATAAATGTACTTGATCACACTCCAACAGCACGCCAAATATTAAAACCATTTGTCTCCATTCACTCCTATCAAAGACGCTCACGCATGCTTGCTGGAAGTCCAAGCCCCTCGCACACAAAACCTCCTTTACCCCCTCCCTCCAACCTTTCCTAGACCGACCCCTACCCCGCCTTCCTTCCACGACAGACTGATACACTCATGAAGTCATTTTGCTTCGCTCCATTCTCTCTACATATCCGAACCACCTCAACAACCCTTCCTCAGTCCTCTGGACAGCAGTTTTGGCAATCCCGCACCTCCTCCTAACTTCCAAACTACGAATTCTCTGCATTATATTCACACCACACATTGCCCTCAGACATGACATCTCCACTGCCTCCAGCCTTCTCCTCGCTGCAACATTCTTCACCCATGCTTCACACCCATATAAGAGCCTTGGTAAAACTATACTCTCATACATTCCCCTCTTTGCTTCCAAGGACAAAGTTCTTTGTCTCCACAGACTCCTAAGTGCACCGCTCACCCTTTTCCCCTCATCAGTTCCATGATTCACCTCATCTTTCATAGATCCATCTGCTGACACGTCCACTCCCAAATATCTGAATACATTCATCTCCTCCATACCCCTCTCCTCCAATCTGATATCCAGTCTTTCATCACCTAATCTTTTTGTTATCCTCATAACCTTACTCTTTCCTGTA